>RWGZ01001758.1:116615-165900 GCA_009725065.1 Utricularia reniformis | reverse complement strand
GTGCGTATAAACTTGAAACGTTGGATGGTATAGAGGTCCCCCGAACTTGGAATGTCATGAATTTAAGGCGATACTTCTTATGATTTTTTGATTAATGTGTGACTCAATAAAAGACATTCCATTAAACGTAAATAGCAAACTAGTAAGTACAAAAGTTCACTGTTTCTAATAGAATGATGGACCGATCTTGGAGTTGTGTAAACTTAGGACGAATCTGGACTGGTGACCGAAGCTTCTTGTCCGCAAGGTTCCCAAGTTGCAGTGACCGCTCTGACGAGTCAGATGCTCCTGCACTTGCCCAGCCCCATGGATGAGTCGTGATTCTCCCAGAACTCATTACGAACTAAGATATTCCCTCCAACGGCATTCAGTCTTTAGGGATGGCCTTTTGTACCTGCGAAATCTACTATAACGAAAGGAATGATAGTCAGCATATCGAAACATAAGATCGGTCCTCACTTAAGACGTTTTATGAGCCAAGCTTAACCGGTAAAACCTAAGGGACTTTAATAGAACCAAGGTTCGGCGAAAGCCCACAAAAACTCATAACTAACGCAAACCACGCCTACTCAATTACGTAATGATTCCAAGGACGGAATATGAGTGACCCATACACCATGTAAAACGACCGATCCAATCAAATTTGATGTAAATAAACTAAATATAACGTTTGGGATCGATGGTTGACAACCTATAAGTGTCCCCGATCTTATACTTTTTAGTTTATTCTAAAGTTAAGATGAACTACTTCGTTGAAATTAAAACTTGTTAGTTTATTCCGAAGTTGGTTATATCAGTTCATTCTGGTAATTAAAACAGGTAAAGCTGAAGGAAAAGGGAGGAAAAATTTTATATAAATCCAAAGGAATGGCAGATACAAAGTAATTCCTAACTAATCTGCCCCTCCTCTTGATCCTCAGCTTCGGGCTCCTGGGGTTCGGTCTGTTCGGCGAGCCGTTTCAACTCTTCTTCTTGATCAGCCACCTTCTGGTTGACCGCTTTCTCCATCTCTTCAAAGAGATAAAAGAAAGGATCCTCCTCCAGTACAGGCTCTTCCAAAGTTGGAATAACCTGAAACTTGCCATCCTTCTCCAGTGGCTCGATCATCTTCCATCGCTCGTCCGAAGGGGAAAGCCCGAACGTCTGGATAACCTGCTCTCGCATGTTATCCAGATACTTCGCAGTGTAAACCCCGTGTATGTTGTCTGCTAAAGCGAACAACAACGGGGACTGAGCGAACCCCAGGACCGCCTCCCGAACCGAACCTTCAGACGAAGTGCGGGCCCTCGTCAACTCCTCATCCAAAGCCGCTTTTTCCTCTTGGGCCCGAAGGAGAAGCTCGTTCAGTTTGTTCCTCTTCTACTGGGCCCGACCTTGGACTTGGTTAATTTCCTCATCTTTGGCCCGCAGCTGAGCCTCCAGGTCGCTTATTCGTCCCTGAGCTACTTCCCCCACCTTCTCTAGCTCAGTGACTTTATCTGCTAAGAGCGAGACCTCCGTCCCTGCTCTTAGCAACTCATTGTCCAATCGGTCACGGTCCTCCAGTACCGTGACCAATTCCCCGTGCTTGATCTCAACTTGCCTTTTCGCAAGGTCAAGTTGCTCTTGGACTTTCTGGGAGACAACGCCATCGCCTTGGTATTTCTCCATGGTGATGGCCGTTGTAAAAGCTTTCCTCAACATCTGCAAAAGATAATGATGTCTTCGGGCCTCCAGGTTAACTAAGAATTACCTTGGATGTGAGGTCAAGGTAGCTGTCCATGATGTCTTCCGCAGATACGTCCGCTTGGACGTTATCTGGGTTCTGCTCCCCAAAAAGGCGGAAGTCCTTCACAAAGGCACTCCGCCAGGAGGACAACTTCCTCCCCTTGCTGAATCTGCTCAGTAGATCCAAAGCAACTCCCCAATCGGAGTTGGTCTTCGGGCCCTGCCCAGGTTCCTTCAAAACGATCCCCTTGTTGGGGACCGGAGCGCGACCTCCTTTCTTCATCCGCTTCAGCTCCTGCGAGGGCTCTGCTTCGGCCACCCTCTTTGCTTTTCCCAAGGGGACCGGCGGCAGGGAGACGTTCGGCTTAAGTTGGGGGCCGGGGAGAACCTTCTCCACGGGAACGGCTCCCTGCAGCAACAAAGTAATAGTCTTAGCGTTAATAAAGGAACTATTACCAATTTGATAAAGGCTGGATAAGCTCAAAGAACGAATCCGAGCCTTTATCACCTCCTCTACAACTCCAAATACCCGAAAGGCAGGCCCCTCTCCGCTTGAGGACTGCCCGGTGCAGCGAAGGGTCAATGTGCCCTTGCTGGTTGTTTGGACTGGGGGGTTCTCTGACCCCGAAGGGACCACCGTGCCCCCCGTCGCCGATTCACTTGCTTCGGCGCTGCCCGATGCTTCCCTTTGTCCCTCAGAAGGACGGACCGAAGTAGCTGCCATACGTTTGAAACGGGCGCTCGGCATCGTCTCAATTGAATCTGCAAAACGGATACATAAGGATCAGGATTAAGTAAAACACAAGTACTATCTCATACCCGATCCTTCAGATGGATCTGAATCTGAGCTAGAAGATAAAACCCCCTTCGGGGCCGGGGCTCCGGTCCTACCCGCAACACCTATCTCAATTAATTTTTTCTCCCGAAGCAGATCTATTCGCTTAAGGCGTGCTTCGGGAGGGGGGAACAACGCAAGAGTGTTTGCGGTGTCCGTGCGGGAGGGGTTGAACCTGCTTCGGTCCAATTGCCCTATGCGTGAGTGTGTTATGCGTGGCCATACTTTCAACAAATCCGCTTCCGGAAATGTCATCCACACATAACAAACCTCCCACGCATGGAGGGACTCCTCCTTATCTACAATTGCGCACTCCTTGGTGCGCACCGCTATATAGTATAACTTACGACACCCCAACAGACCTATCCCTTTTCGGGACCCAACCAAGAACAGGTTAAAGAAATGTTTTAAGGTTGGGGCCCGACGCTGTTGGTGACAATAAAAAATAAAGGCTACAATATACACGTAACTACCCGGAAATAACGCAAAAGTGGGGCAGTGGATCTCTTTAAGCACGGCCGCTACAAAAGGATGTAGCGGAAAAATAAGCCCGCACCTTAAAGAGGCGTAGCTTACTGGAATAGCGGATGCCGGCACATTCATCTCCGCCGGAAGGAAACAGGGAACATCTTCCCGTCCCTTCCAGATAGAGTAATGCGCCGGGATTGAAAACCTAGACCTAAATTCCTCAATGTCCAACTCAGACATAGAGGGATAACGCATTTTATGAGGAGCCATAAGCGGTTACCTTAGAAAGAAAAGATTGAGAGGCGGTTTGGCGAAACAGCGGTTGAAGGCACAGAGCTTGACTGCAGGTTTTTCTCACGAGAATGAAGATGAGAATAAACAGTGCCCAGAACCCCGATTTAAATATTAATCTCCCAACCAATGGTGTGCTGCCACGTAATACTGTCCACAACTGTGACAGTACGGACTGTACTCATCACACCTTTTGAACTTTCGAATATGAGGAGGCGCGGGCTAGGATATTAATATTTAAAGAGTATCAAGGGTAAAAAGATAATTTAAGCCGATGTTAGTAAATTTTAAGCATAATCCGCCCCTTCTCTAAGGCAAAGATCGGTCCCCTGGACTCTCACTATCTACAGGTACGGTCCCCAGTTATCATGAATGTATAAACATCATGTGATCGGCCTTGTATCACCTCTGCGATCGGCAATCAAGCCCGAGGGGCTAGTGATGAGAACTCTGGGACCGGGTACCCTGTAATGGGTGAGGCCCGATAACNAACGGTAAGCGGAGTG
Source organism: Utricularia reniformis (assembly GCA_009725065.1). Lineage (NCBI taxonomy): Eukaryota > Viridiplantae > Streptophyta > Magnoliopsida > Lamiales > Lentibulariaceae > Utricularia > Utricularia reniformis. The sequence continues at coordinate 162,093 of RWGZ01001758.1, read as the reverse complement.
AACACAATATAGTAAGGGAAGGTTCAGACTTAAGGAATGGGATTGGGTTAATAAAGAAGGAAGAAATGATACGAATGAACGAGATAAATGATAATAAGACTCGGGGTGAGGAAGGATGGACCGTCCGACCGAACCCGGCATCGTGCCTAGTACACGATTCGCCAAAGGAAGGGCATGCCTGATGAAGGGAACGATAAGTTCCAAAGAGGAAATGATACGTACGAAGAGGGCGGAACGGATCCGGGTGGAAAAAGGGGTAGCGCCTAAGTACCCACCCGGGGAAGGGATGCATATGGCCCGTCGAGTCATCCAACAGCTAACGGTTGGCTTGGGCGGGACATGCACCGAGCATGTTAATCTCGGCAACAGAAAAGTTAATGAATGATGGAAATGATAAGGGTAAAAGAAGAGGGAATAAGAAAACGGTTAAGTGAAATGGTTCATGTGTGTGTGTAAGATGTAACTAAGAAGTAAGAAAGATAATGTGTAGTGTGTGAAGTTTCCTTTAATAGATTGTGACCGCTTTACAGATTTTGTAGGTGACGCAGGTGAGATATGATAGGGACAGGGAAGGAGGTCGTCGGTTGTCCGGTGATAGAGTCCGGTCCTTCGGAGAACACTCTAAATTATGCAGTCGTACTTTAATGTTTTGAACTATGTTTTAAATTTGCTTCCGAACATTTCCGTTTTAATTATCATGTTTTAACAAAACAACTAGGCCCAAATTAGGGTCGTTACACCCGGAGTAAGCGTCCATGGTACTAATCATTGTGCTACCAGCCACAGCATCCACTAATCGATCAATATGCGTCAGTGGGAACGGATCCGACTCACAGCTTTTGTTGACGTTGGTGAAGTCAATGCACATTCTTCACTTCCCATCTGCCTTGGAGACCACCACTGGGTTTGCGACCCATTGAGTATAGTGAATCTCTCTAATATACCCCGACCGCAGTAACTTGTTCACCTCCGCCCGGATAACTTCAACTTTCTCAGGAGAGTAACGTCTCCTCTTTTGCCTAATAGGCTATGTTCAGGGCTCGGTGTTGATTCGATGCTCACTATCGGATCTGCCAATCCCCGGAACATCATCCGGGGTCCAAGCGAATATGTCCACGTTGCTTCTCATCATGTGGACCAATTCTTCCTCAAAAGCCGAGGCCAGATGCTCCCCGATGTGAGTAGTCTTGGTTGAGTCATCCTTAACCAAATTGATCAATTTGAACTCAACGGGTTCCATAGCTTGCCTCGGGTGCAGAGGTTCATCGAGCATATCCACCCGGGACCTCATGATTGGTGCCAGAGTTCGGCACGAACTCATGTAACACTGTCTTGCTACTTTATGGTTCCCCTTTACAGAAATAACTCTATGAGCGGAGGGGAACTTAAACATCATATGGTACGTCGAAGAGACCGCCTCAAACTTACTGAGACCAGTCCATCCAATAATTGCGTTGTCAGCCAAATCGACATCAAGGACAATGAACTCCAGGGTTTCCAATTGGTCCCTACTTGGATCTCCCAAAGTGACCGGGAAAAGATATTTTCCCGCACGGGATAACACTCCTTTGGTCGAATGCCCAAAGGGTTATGTTGGCGATAAGGAGATTGTGACCTGCGGTTCCCAGCATCTCTGCTACTTCACGCTTCATCAAATTGCATGAAGCCCGGTGTCCACCAAAGTCCGAAGGACCCGACGATTAGCGATGACTCCAATGATGATAAGAGGATCATCACAAGGATCGGAAAACCCTTCCCGATCGGCCGCGGTGAAGGTAACATCATACTCGAAGGAAGAGGACCGCTCTTTCGATTCATAATTTACCAGCGCCACTGATTCGGAGCTTTCGGAGAAATCCTCGCGTGTTGCTCTCTTTCGGTCTCTGACCGACTAGTTTATTCTTACTCCTCCGGAGATAACATAAATATCTCCGGCGATCTCTCTTTCCCTAGGCCCCGGCTCATTTGGAGGAGGTTGGGTGCCTATTTCAGCGGGTGGGGGAGCGGGCTGCCCCTATCTCCCACCTTCGTTCTGCGGGGCTCTACCGCTATGGCCCCGCCATCTTCTCCTTCGGCTCTGGCAACAGTTCTCTCAACTGTGCTGGCCTCTGTCTTGTTCGGGCGGGGTAGACCTTCGGTCCCCTTCCAGATCATTGTAGTTTCGGGGATGGCCCCGACTGTCTCTCCCCCTCAACATGTGACGATCGTCACCTTGATAGTCCCTTCGGGGAGACTCCGCTCGCTTGCCCTTATGACCATTAAATTCGGGCTTCTCATTATGCATTGCCGCTACTGCCTCTTATAATAGCGTTCATTTCAGCGTCGGGTGATCGCGATTGTGATGTAACTCGCAATAAACCCGATTGTCCTCCTTCTTCGGGGGGACATTCTTCTCAGCCACAGACGCTACTTCCCACGACTGCATCTTAGGGTAAGAAACCCCATGATCACCTACGGGTTCAGAATTCCCGCTAGTCTTCCGATAACCCGCTCCCAGCGCTTCGTCCACCTTAATATACTTGTTGATTTTCTGAAGGAGCTTTCCCAAGGTGGACGGTGGCTCTTCACAAGGCTTGCCGAAAGGCCGCACGGTCCAAGGACCTGTTGCAAAATACCAATTTTGTCGAGCTCTAGCTTGATACCCCGAGTGGTTCTGTTAAACTTCTCTACGAAAGACTGGAGACTCATCTTTGTTGGGATATACTTCAAGCTATATGGTTCCTACCTACTTCGAGGCGGTCCTACATTTGGAGCAAATTGCTTAGATAAAGCCAGAATGAATTCTCCATACGACTGTATGGATCGGGCCGGCAAGTTCTTGAACGAGGTCTTGGCATCGCCCTGTAATCCGGCCGCGAAGATGCGGCACTTCAAAGAGTCAGAGGCCCGAACTGTCCCCATTCTCAACTCAAGATCTGCGACGTGATCGACCAGATCTCCATCGCTACGAAATGTCGGCAACCCCACAGGGTTGTTGTAATGTCGATCAAGGACTGCCGCCTAAATCTCTTCAGAAAAAGGGAACATCAAATCTCCAAGTGCGGCGGAGACACCTCCAGACTGTTGGGATGATGCCTAGGCCACATGCAGATTATGCCACCAATCATTATCCTTGCTCCGCCTGATCGGGGCATCCATGGCCCGATCAAATAACTCAGGGTTGCGCCCAAGATCGGGCACGCAATCCCTCTGCGTTCGCACGGTCTCCAACTCCATGATGAGTTCGTCAATGTGTCTTTGCATCTATTCCTGATCAGTCCCAGGAACGGCAGTTGGGATTCTAATTGGAGTAGGTGGAGTAGATTGATACCTCTACCTCCTCATCGTCACTGTGCGCTTGATAATCTCCTCCTCATCGAAGCTTCGTACCCTCTGTTTGCTTTCGTACCCTCTGTTTGCTTGAACATGGCTTAAAGTAGCCGGTGGTTCTGTTCCACTCCTTTATGACGTAACTTCGATCATTACTTCCCGACAACAGCTTCCAGGTCCTGCAGAGGGAACATTGACGTTGGAAGGCTGTTGGGAAGCGTATCACTATCATTCGTCAAAGTTCCGGTTGCCATGCCTTTGATTATCCTATCCCAGGTAGAAACCTCAAATGGGGATTAGAAACTCGTCCCCACAGACGTCGCCAGACTGTTGTGGTCTAAAAATCAGGGGTATCAACTGTTGTCATGTTCGTTGCAAGACGAACTTGGTTTTAATTTGTTTAGTATGGGTGAAACGATTGTGAATAAAATAGAAAAGGACTGGCAAATTTAGAGTGGAAAACTCCTGAAAGATGGGGAAAAAACTACTTAACTAAGAGCTAGAAATTCCCTTAGTCGATTCACTAATCAAACCGTCTATTATAAATTGTGATGGTTAATTCTAGAATCACAAGGTAGAGGAAGAACATAAGAAAATACAGCAAGAGCCGAGAGGGGAATCCTTTCTTCCGTTTCCGAAATGTTCCTTTTATACGCCTCCCAAGCTGTGTGAATACTAGGATGTCGTTTTGTGCTTGTCCCATGCGGCTAGGTCGGCCCATGTCGGTCGAGAACACCGCCAGGCGTGACCCTATATGGCTGCGCGGCGTCAGGCCTTTCGGCGCTGCTAATCGATTGTCTCCTGACCGGAGGAAGGTTCGTACGACTATGTCAGACACTTCTCTGACAGGGTTGTTAGAGGTTGTTATCACATGTTGAGAAATGTTGATGGCCCAAAGCGCAGTCTACACGATCTGCACCGATCGGTCCCGATGAGGGGAAACCCGCACGATTCTGGCCTTCGTTCCCTAATCACTATGCACGGGCTTTCGAGCCCGTTTGTTTTCGTCGGGCGGCCCGTTCACGGAAGTTTGATTTGGGGACTCCAAGTTTGGCTTATGTCACTTGGGCTGGCCTGATAAGGCTTAGGCCTAACCGGGTTCGTGGTACCGGGTTCCGAAGGTCTCATCAATGACAATTCTAGGAAGTGTTGGATATATCTAATGAAGCAAAAATCAGAGGTGTTTTCCATATATTGACAGTTTCAAGCAATGGTAGAAATACAAAGCGGACTCAAAATAAAAGCATTAAGAACGGACATGGGCAGAGAATTCACACAAATCCAATTTAATGATTTTTGTAAGGAGTTGGGCATTCATAGATCCCTTACGGCAGCAAGAACACCACAACAAAATAGGGTTGTGGAACAAAGGAATAAAACAATATTAAACATGATTCGTTGTATGCTAAAAACAAACAATATGCCTAAAGAATTTTGGGGTGATGAAGCAAATACTGCATGTTATCTCTTGAATAGATCAATTACAAGAAGCTTGAATTGAGTAACACCAAATGAGGCATGAAATGGTGTCAAACCCGATGTTTCTCACTTAAGAGTGTTCGGGTGGTTGGCTTATGTGCATATTGCAGACGAAAGTAGAAGGAAATTGGATGAGAAATCACAAAAAATGGAATTTATTGGATATGATCAAAACTTCAAGGCTTATACGTTGTTTGATCCGGACAAGANGGTCTTGCAAAGGCGGCGACGATTTTAGAACTCTCGGATGAGTCGAAGATAACAACAATGATCCATTACCAGCCCTCTGTCAGTCCATTGGAGAAACAGACGGCCGAGGTGGCTAACTTGGAACTTTCGAATGAGACATGGTTTTTAGTGGATGTCGTAACCAACGAGCCATCATGGAAGGATTCTATTGTGAATTATCTAATCAATAGAGAATTGCCCACCGACGAAGGCGAGGCCCGAAGAACTATGCAAAGAGCTACCAATTTTGTCTATGTGGATGAAAAGCTGTATAAGAAGAATTTCGGAGGCCCATATCTTCGATGTTTGTCCCCAGTACAGGCAAAGGCCGTTATAGAGGAAGTTCACGCTGGGGACTGTGGTGATCATTCAGCAGGTCTGATATTACCCGGGTGTATTCTCTTGTATTTATTCTCACCCGGGAGCTCGTCTAACGTGGTTATTGGTATTTTCGCTATTCTCGGTTTTTTCGGTATTCTCATATTTTTATCGGATGGCATTCTAAAGTGGTATTCTCGCAATTCTGGCTTGCCGAGCGACATGTAAAGCCTCTGTAAGCATTTTAAAGTGTTTCGGGCCATTTCGTCTCCGGACGAACCCAGGGGTATTTTCGCCATTTGCCACCGGGAGCGCACCGGACAGGTGCAATAAGGTTGCCTGGCTGCAAATTCACTATCTAAAAGCGAAGGATCGATATACGAGGTTCTCGGGAATTTTCTGATCGTATCTCCGACTAACATCTTGTCCGAGTTGGTTCCCGAGGCTTCGAGATCTACATGGCATTTATTATGTCATAATTAATAATATTTAATCATTTTGGGGTTAAGTGAGGTGGACTATGCTTATGGGCCCAAGAGGGTGAGTTTTGGGCTAAATTCCTCTATAAATAGGAGTCACAAGGCTTCGGTAAAGGGTTCGGACTTTGTCACACTTCCCAAGGTGAAATTTGACCTCTGATTCGCGACCAAACAGCCTAGCCGCGACGAGTCACCCTGACTCGCGTCCAGTGGCTCATTGAACCTAGCCGCGACGAGTCACCCTGACTCGCGTCCAGTCACCCTAAACAGCCCAGCCGCGACGAGTCCTCCACTCGTCGCGAACAGTACCCGTCTCGCGCCTAGTCCACTTGCCTGCACTGTTCACTCGCGTCCAGTGCGACGCAACCGCATATTTGACCGTTTTTTTCGATCCGTTTTCACCCGTATTATCATTATCACTTCATTGTATTTGTACCACTTGATTATTATAGTGAAAATCAAGGTAGAGCTTCGTCTCCCGAGGATGTAAGCCCGCACATTGTGGGCCCAACCTCGTATATCGCTCGTGTCCCCACAACAACATAAATTACGAATTAATCATAAATTGACTGATCTAAAAATAAATACCCAAAACATTTTTAAACAAGATCAAAAATGATGATTGAGATATGGATACTTGAACACATAAGAGCAGATGAGTAGGTTACCCAACCTTGTAGTTGGTATATTCAATTATGATCATGTATGTATAAAAGGAACGGTAGAAGAAGATGAAACTAATGAAATCCGTTTATCTTCATGTATGTTTTGTCATGAATACAAAACCAGTTTCCAATTCAATTGTTTAGATGGTATCGGAGCAAGGTTCCTACTCCGCATCAAGCTCTTACAAAACAATGATAGACGGTTCGCCAAAGAGAGACTCAGGGAAAATCGTTGTCGCTGCCGCTCCAATTTACGATCCATTGCGTTTAGCAGGGCATGATGCACCAAACCAAATACTGGTCACCAGCTCGCTTAACAGCAGAAACTACCGAAGCTGGAGACAAGCAATGGAATTGGCCCTGTACTCCAGAATGTAACTTGGTTTCATTAATGGACAAGTAGCTCCACGAGAGTCTCGAAAATCAGAATATCCACTTTGGAAATCCGTGGACTCCGTGGTGCGTTCTTGGCTCTTAAATGCGATGACTCCCGAAATTTCAGAGTCCTTCATATACGCCTCAAACACCCATTTACTTTGGAAAGAAGTAAAGGAACGGTTTTCAGAAGCAAGTGGCCCATTGTTCTCCAAGCTGCAGTGTGAGATCATCACCACCCTACAAGGAAACATGAGTGCCACATTATACTTCAACAAACTGAGCAAACTCTGGGAGGAATTGAGTAGAATTTTACTGATAGCAGTTTGTAATTATGAGGCCAACAGGACATGCACCTGCAATGTCGGAAAGAAAAACATTGAACGGGAGAATTTTATCAAAGTAACACAATTCCTTGGAGCATTACATGAATGCTACGGAGGAGCTGTCAACCAAATCCTGATGATGGAGCCAGTGCCGCTCCTGAGCAAAGCTTTCGCCATGATATGCAAAATCGAACAACAAAAGGAGAATCAAATTGCGACTGAAGTAAGTGTGGCAATGGCCATTAAAACAAGTGAGACACAAAAAAAAGCCACTACATGGAACTCAAATGCTAGAAAGGAACACAATGGATCAAAGCAGCCGAATTGGGAAGTGAAGATATGTAAAAAATGCAATAAAAAGTGACACATCACCGATGATTGCTTCCTAATCAAAGGAATTCCAGAATGGTATAAGCAACTGCGGAAAACACAAGGAAGGGGAATTCCAAAGGAATATGCTAACCTGGCAACAGCAACACCCTTAGATGAATGCGATGGAGAAACATCCAAAAGTGCTGAGGATGTAAAAGCTGTGAATTTGGTGGGTCACTTCGACTTTGCAGGTAACTCAATTGTTTTATCTAACCATTGCATTTCCTCACAAAGAAGTCTGAGTTCTTGGATTATAGACACTGGTGCTACAAACCATATGTTCAATAATCCCTCCTTAAACTCGACTTCTGAAACCTTGAATAACGCACTCCCTATAGTTCTTCCTGATGGTAGAATCCAATCAGTTAACCGAAAGGGCACCATCTTCCTCAGTCATAACATCATACTACATGATGTGCTTTATGTGCCCTCTTTCAAATTCAATCTGCTTTCAGTTTCAAAACTCACCCATACTAATCAAGTTTCTTTTCTCTTCTCTGCAACCAAATGTGACATACAGGACCCGAAGAATTCTAAGATCTTAGCCACTGCAGAGATCAAACAACGACTATATGTTTTTGACTCCCCTACTTTTTGTATCCAGCAAAGGCCACTTGGACCCTTGGAAGAAAGGAGTCATCATAGATGTCTTAATTCCAATGCTTTTGTAAACATTTCTAATGATTCTCCTAGCTTATTGGATATATCAAAAGAAACCTTTTGGTTGTGGCATTCACGATTAGGACACTCGAATCACAAAGTTCTTGAAACCCTCTCCAAACGACATAATCTAGACACAAAAGAACCTTGTGATGCATGTAATTTGGGAAAAATGCACAGATTGCCATTTTATAAAAGTTCAATTCGTAGTCAAACGACCTTTGAACTCATCCATATCGACCTCTGGGGACCTTATCAAAATCGTAGTTTGCAAGGGGCTCGGTATATGCTAACTATAGTCGATGATTATAGTCGGGTGGTGTGGACATACGTGATGAATGGAAAAGACGAAACTAAAACCATACTAGCCTCCTATCTGAAAATGGTCAATGTCCATTTTTCAAGTCAAGTTCGTACAATTCGAACCGATAATGGGGGAGAGTTCCTAAACCATCAATGCCTTAACCTATTCCAAACCAATGGTTTAATTCATCAAAAGATGACTCCCTACACACCCCAGCAAAATGGGGTGGTAGAACGAAAACACAGACATTTGGTGGAAATGGCTAGAACGCTGCTGCTCCATGCATCTCTACCCAATTCCTTTTGGGGAAAAGCACTATTAACAACAACTTACTTGATAAATCGAACACCCTCCCCTCTACTCAACTGGGAATCCCCTTTCAACCGACTATACAAAAAGGACCCAAGCTACTCCCACCTTAGAACCTTTGGTTGTCTAGGGTACGTAACCAACAACAAACCACACAGAGATAAACTAGATGCACATGGAATAAAATGCTCTAGGTTATTCTCAAGACCGAAAAGCTTACCGTATGTTCGACCTCGAAAACAAAAGATTGATCTTCTCCTGCGNACACGGATTGGGTCGCGAATCCAGTGGTGGTCCCAAAGACGAGTGGTGGCTGGAGAGTTTGCATCGATTTTACTGATTTGAATAAAGCATGCCCGAAGGATCCGTATCCGCTGCCGGCCATTGACATGATGGTGGATGCGGCCTGTGGCTTTGAATTACTTAGTATGTTAGATGCCTTTAAGGGATATAATCAAATTTTTATGCATTGTGAAGACAAGTTGTTTACTTCATTTATGACAAACAAAGGCATTTTTTGCTATAAAGTTATGCCATTTGGGTTGAAAAATGCTGGGGCCACCTATCAACGTTTAATGAATTCGATGTTCAAAGATATGATCGGAAAATCTTTGGAGGTTTACATCGATGATATATTGATAAAGAGTAAACACTGGGATAACTACATCCAGTATTTGAATGATTGTTTTGTGGTACTCAGAAAGTATAGAATGAAACTGAGTCCACTTAAATGTGCGTTTTGTGTGAAAGGAGGCAAATTTCTCGGTTTTATTTTATCTGAGAGAGGAATTGAGATGAATCCTGACAAGATAACGATTATCCAAGAAATGACCCCTCCGACGACCGTTAGGGAAGTTCAAGGCTAACTGGGAGATTAGCCTCTTTGAATCGCTTCATTTCGCGATCTGCAGAGAGAAGTTTGCCGTTTTTTAAGGTTTTACGTAAGACGAATCTTTTATATTGGGATGACGAATGTAGCCGGGCTTTTGAGAGTTTGAAAGATTATCTGAGTAAACCACCGTTTATGTCACCTCCCTCATCGGGGGAACCGTTGGGTTTATATTTGTTAGAGACAATAGAGGCAGTGAGCGCCAAGTTCGTCAGACTTAGCGATAAAGAACATAGACCGATATATTATGTGAGCAGGAAATTACAGGGAGCGGAGTCCCGATATACTGATCTAGAGAAGTTCGTATTAGCTCTCATAGTCGCCTCGCGGAAATTGAGGCACTATTTTCAAGGACATCATATTGCAGTCTTGACAGATGAGCCTATCCGAAGCGTGTTATCAAAGATTGATGCCTCTGGCAGACTAGCAAAGTGGAATATCGAATTAGGGCAGTATCAAATAGAGTATATCTCCAGGCGAGCATTAAAGGCTCAGGTGTTAGTGGATTTCATAGTAGAGATGACTCGGTCGGAGGAATTGGGTATTCAGGAGTATTGGGATGCCTTTGTAGATGGATCGGTGTTTGCCGGGCTAGCCGGTATTGGTGTCTATTTCAAAGAAAGGAAATCTGGTGAAGAGCATGAATATGCTGTAAAGTTGCGCTTCCCCGCAACTAACAACGTCGCCGAGTATGAAGCCTTGATATTTGGTATTAACTTGGCGGTGGAAATTGGAATCGTTCGTTTGCATGCTCATTCTGATTCGCAGTTAGTGGTGAACCAATTCGCAGACACTTACGCCACGAATGGGAACCATTTGTGCAGGTATTTAGAAAAGCTCAAAGAGGCGGCTAAGAATCTTAAGATATTTACGCTTACGTATATCCCAAGGGAGGAAAAAACGCGTGCAGACGGTCTTGCAAAGGCGGCGACGATTTTAGAACTCTCGGATGAGTCGAAGATAACAACAATGATCCACTACCAGCCCTTTGTCAGTCCATTGGAGAAACAGACGGCCAAAGTGGCTAATTTGGAACATTCGAATGAGACATGGTTTTTATTGGATGCCATAACCGACGAGCCATCATGGAAGGATGCTATTGTGAATTATCTAATCAAAAGAGAATTGCCTACCGACGAAGTCGAGGCCCGAAGAACTATGCAAAGAGCTACAAATTTTGTCTATGTGGATGATAAGCTGTATAAGAAGAATTTCGGAGGCTCATATCTTCGATGCTTGTCCCCAGTACAGGCAAAGGCCGTTATAGAGGAAGTTCACGCTGGGGACTGTGGTGATCATTCAGCAGGTCGATTCTTAGCGAATAAGGTTAAGAGGGCCGGTTATTTTTGGCCAACACTTGTGAAAGATTGTGTGAATTTTGTTCGGGCTTGTTCTGCTTGTCAGTTCCACTCAAACGTGCATCATGTACCGAGAGCTAGTATGAAACCTTTACCGACAACATGTCCTCTCGATATGTGGGGGATCGATATTTTAGGACCATTTCCGGAGGCGCCGAGCCAAAAGAAATTCTGTATCGTGGCTGTGGAACATTTTTCTAAGTGGATAGAGGTTGAAGCTGTATCGCGAGTTCGGGAACAGGAAGTTATCAGTTTCCTTTGGAGGTACATCATGTGTCGATTCGGAATTCCTAGGATTTTGGTATCAGATAACGGAACGCAATTTGGCGGAAAGAGGGTTAATGAATGGTGTGAGAGTTATGGAATTGAACAGCGGTTTACCTCCGTGACACACCCAGAAACAAACGGGCTTACATAGGTTATCAATCGTATTATACTGCAACAGCTGAAAACACGAATAGATGAATCCAAAGGCTCTTGGGTGGATGAATTGCATAATGTGATGTGGGCATATCGGACATCACCGAGGTCCACTACCGGATTCAGCCCCTTCTCTTTAGTATATGGCTCTGAGGCCGTGTCTCCGGTAGAAGTGACTATTTTATCGGAAAGAGTCATCGCTTATGACGAGGTGTTGAACGAAGATATGAGAAAGTTGGACCTTCACTATATTGACGATATCCGTGATAGAGCCGCAATACGAATGGAGGTATGTAAAAGGCGGATGGCTAAGAAGCACGACAAAGGTGTTCGGCCTATGTTGTTAAAAGTTGGAGACTTGATTCTTAAGAAAGTGGTAGTCTCAAAGCATGTCGGCAAGTTGGATCGAAAGTGGGAAGGACCGTACAGAGTAACGGCCGTAGTGAAGGAAGGTACGTACAAAATCGCAAATATGAGCGGGGAGGAGCTGCCACGGACTTGGCATATTTCCAATTTGCGCAAGTATTATGTATAGACGTGACTCATCGATCTTTTTGAAAATAAAAATTTCCCCTCTTTTTTGTGGTCATATTCTAATTTTTAAGTATCTTTTTTGACGACATGAATTCAATCGACTAGGGGACTGGTAAGGTAGGAGTAGGTCCATTGCGTTTTAGTACGAATGAGGATGAAATAAATTAAATAAGTTAGATTAGAAACGCAATGTACCACCTGTCTTATAGTCGATCTTTTTCAAACTCGTCAAATTAAATACTGTGTCAAAATATTTTGAACGTGATGAGTCTTCCTGTCCGCGGCAGAACCGTCTGTACATAATGACTGTTGGAATATGTTAAGAGGCCTGTTTGTTGTGATGTATATTTCCGTGGCAAATCAGGGTGCAAGTATATACCTGACTCCTCCATGACACGGAGACGAGGGTCGCGCCCTCGCCGGAGGCTGGTCCATTTATGCATGGCACCGTCTTATGGACTGGCCGAATGACACCGTTTTATGAACGGGTCGAGAGTGCGATGGCACCGTCTTATGGATGGGCCGAATGACACCGTTTTATGAACGGGTCGAATTTACGACGGCGCCGTCTTATGGACGGGCCGAGTAAGTGTGATGGCCCTGGGTGCAAGTATATACTGGCGGCGAGAGTGTGATGGCCCCGGGTGCAAGTATATACCGGCGGCGAAAAGTGTGATGGCTCCGGGTGCAAGTATATACCGGCGGCGAGAGTATGATGGCCCCGGGTGCGTGTATATACCGGCGGCGAGAGTATGATGGCCCCGGGTGTAAGTGTATACCGGTGGCAAAGATATATTGGTGAAAGTAGAACGATGGACTTATTTTAAGTATCTACTCATTTTAAAGAGGCGTTCGCCTTAGAGTTATCGCAAACTTATACAAGCCCCGCTACACTGGGGACTTTTACGCATCCTTATTATTATTATATGTGTTATTATTGAGCATCCATACCGGAGATTCATACATATTCTTATTATCTCGGAAGTTTATTTCTTGAGTTGAATTGTTCGGAGATATATATTTCTTGAGGGTTGTGGCGAGAAAGGAAAGTTAAGAGGAGGAAAAGTTGTGTTATTTAGAGTGTGGCTCTTTATTGAAAGTACAGTGGAGAAATTAAAAGGGAAACAAAGTCCAATTTCATATATACAAGGGGGATACAAAATGCGGAGAGTACAAAACTGAAGAAAACACGTATTGAAGTTTATTTCTTCTTCTTGGAGCCCGAACCTTCACCGGTTTCGCTAGGGCGCTTTCTTACCAGCTTAATTGTCGAGGAGGGAGGATTAGTCTCTTTGTCTTTAATTCCCGCAACGGTCAACTTCTCGGGAATAAAGCTTGCCATCTCGACCTCATGGCGCTCCCGAGCTCCTGTCACACTAGCAGGAACGTATAATGGAGGGTCACGTTGACCCATCACCTCCTCGTCTTTAAGAAGATCTCGCACGAGGGTACCCACCGGTTCCGGGAATAATGCGGCCAACCTCCGAAATGCATCCGCCGATGCCTCCTCGGGTATTTTGATCTCCTCCGAATATAGCTGCTGGTGCAAGTCCTCCTCCAAGTTGAATTGGAGCCCCCGAACGAATCCCCCGAGTAGTCTAATTTATCCTCCGCATCCACAGGCTCGAACTTACCGGATAGACTGGGATCAAGTCTTCCTCTCTCTTCAGTAGTTAGGGATATACCCAGGATTCTTTGTGTCTGGACACTCCCTCTAAAGAAATAGAGAGCAGACGAGGTCGCATTAGCTAGGGCCGCCAGGTTTCGGAAAGTCGGGGAGTGCACTGTGTACTCCCAAATTAGTTTCCGGAAGCAATCGTTGACCTGGGATGGCAACCTAGCGGCTTGAGCCCGAAGACTGTCCACGGTGGATTGGAGGGACTCATTCTTTGATTTTAATTCTTTGTTCTCCTCCAAGGCCTTCCCGAGAGCCTTCTTATCAACAGCATTGGCCTCTTTGGCCTTTTTCAGTTTATCTTCGGTCTCAGCCCTAACCTCCTTCAGCTTGTCTTGAGCATATTTTTCGTTCGTTTTGAGGGTGTCGATGGATTGCTCAAGAGCATGCCTTTTCCCAATGTGAAACGCCGCGCACTCCGTTAATTCACTGCGATGAACCCGAATTAGGGCATCGATCGCATTGTTATGTTCTTCCCGGAGCGCCGCCATCTCTTGGGCATGCTTTTCCCGCTGATTCTGTATCAACTTCTCAGCGGCCTTCTTCGTCTGCTCTCCTATTAGATCCGGACTGTCAAGCTCCGAATGCCTGAGCATACATTACTCCCCTATTGCGGCTGCGGTGCTCATCTCCACAACCGTCCGCTCCATCTGAAAGAAAAGTAAAAAACATGAAAAAACAATATATGGGTGAAACAAAGAGCAAGTTATAATTGTCGATGTGATTTACAAACCTCTCCCATCATGCGACGTGCTGTCGCAAATTGGCTCATCAACCGACTCAAATCGGTGAACACCGTGTGGTCATCTCGTCCACGCGGTGGTAATGACCGATTCCTTTCAAAATACGTCAAGGCCGGTCTATTGGAAACGCTATCACCCCTCGGAATCCGAAAGGTTACTCCGTCTTTCACTAGTATCAGGCCAGCCTGACGTCCCATCTCGAGCCATTCCTTTACTATATGTTTCGGTATATCTCTTATTTGGAAGGCGTCGAGGAACTCGGCGGTTAACCCACTTTTTCTAATGGGTTCCGCAATCTCCAAATTGGTGGGGCCCTCCATCGGTCTTTTCCCTTTATCCGAAGGAGCTTCTTGGTTTATTCCTCCCTCCGGACGGGCCCCTTGCTCAATCTCCTCCACCGACGGGCCTATCGGCCCACCACCGCTTATCTCACCCTCTTCCTCGTCATCTCCGACGACGTCCACTAGTGTCTCGGCGAAATCATACATCCCTTCGTCAGGGGAGAACTCTCTAGCAGTAAGCTCTAATCGTCGAGACACAGGAATTAAATCTTCGGGACTTTCGGGGTGCTCTGTAGCCGGCTCATTTCCAGCGAGCTCGTGATCCTCAATTACCGGAGCAGGTGGCGTTGGAGTAACCGGGCGGGCCTCTTCTGCCTGCGGCACCGTTTCTTGCAAGCTTTGCGCCAACTCGTCCGCGGCAGTGCGGTTCCGAGATCCGGGCGCCATCTCGAAGATCAGCTCATCCTTTTCCGTAACAAGATTACGGAGTGATCTCAGTTTGTCGCCTAATCTCGAATGACCTTCAGGGGGAGCCATTATTTTATCTGCAAAATAAGCAAGTAACATGAGAAATACTGTTGAAAGACTACAGGTATACATATATATATGGGCTAGTTTTGGAAAGGTCTTCTGATCGAGGAAGAGTTGTTGAGATGATTAAGTATTAAGGCGTGGCCCAGATACCTAAAAGTTC
Source organism: Utricularia reniformis (assembly GCA_009725065.1). Taxonomy (NCBI): domain Eukaryota; kingdom Viridiplantae; phylum Streptophyta; class Magnoliopsida; order Lamiales; family Lentibulariaceae; genus Utricularia; species Utricularia reniformis. Next base: position 146,675 of record RWGZ01001758.1, on the reverse strand, counting down.
CCTACTGAAATGGGTAGGGGCCGGAAGGACGTTGGAGGCGACCAAGATCGGAGCATAGAAAAGCGTGTTCGGGGTCCAATCGGTGCCATCCGATCTAGCACAAGCGATAAGTATCTTCTCTAAAGCTTTTGGAGTAACGGATCGCGGAATAGGATAATAAGATTCCGGAAAGAAAGGTTCCCCCTCAGTTGGGAACCGCCAAGGAAGGCTAAGTGCAGACAACCTAGTGGAGCCTAGGCAAGTGACAATAAAGAAGTGTCTCTTCCAGTCATGGTTGGATGGGGAGTTCGAGAATGGGAAATGGCTCTTCTTGTGCCTTAGACGGAAAAAGATACAACCCTGAGCCCCATAATGGATTGTGGAACTGATATGAAATATTTGGAAGAAGGTGTCGACGGTCATCAAAATCCCATTGGTCTCCATGAAAATGATAAAGGCGACCACCAAGGATATCGAGTTTGGATTCAACTGAAAGCGGTGGATATTTAAGTGAGTTAGCAGAGTTGAAATGACGGATGAAGCGGAAAGCGGAGACCAAACTCTAGATACTCAAGACAGACAGTGTGGGTATCAACCGGTGGACGTAGGATCCGATCAGAGGGACTCGGTTGATAGAGAACACAATCGGAAGGGAGGTGGTAATTTTCCACCAGAGATTTCCATTTTCGAGGATGCATGGTAAAAGGCCGGTCAAAAGATTTTAGGGCACGGATAGCAGAACTCTGAGGACCGATCGTATTCTCGAGATGTGTGATTCGATCGAAAAAATGCGGATAAGGATTCGTAATTGGAGAACGGAAAGCTGAATGACTCGAATCGGAACTCCCCGAGTTGGATGAGGAGTCCGAGGATTGAGAGGACGAGGCATCGGAATTCGAGGAACGAGCGGAGTCGGAGGACATGGTGTGGAATTCTCAAAATTAAAGTTTTTGGAATTTTTTAGAAATTTTTTCAGATTTTTATAAGTGTCCCGCGAGTTTTCGTACCAAAAGTCACGAGAGTCACTGAGCAGAGTATGACGTCGCGAGATTTCGTTTCAGTCTCAAGTCTGGTTTTACTGTTCCGTCGCGAGATTTCGTTTCAATTTTTAAGTCTGCTTTCACTGTTCCGTCGCGAGATTTCGTTTGAGGTTTAAGTCTGTTTTCAATGTTTCGTCGCGAGATTTCGTTCCAAATGTCGCGAGAGTTACTGTACGATGGAAGTAGTCGCGAGATTTCGTTCGAAATGTAACGAGAATGCAGTGTTGCGTACTGTACAAGGGGTTGGATCCTGTATTTATAGGGGGATATCCCGAGTCGAAAAATCCCGGACTCAGAATCTGACGTTCTTAGTGTCAAAACGATCGTATCTACGAGGAGTTTTCAACCCTACTCACGGTTTTTCCGGTAAAATTCCTGAGCAAGTATTGACTTTCGGGACGAGCTAATGTGATATGGTTTACGACTCTGAATTTGAATCTGAAAACCAGGGGACTATTGATATTACCCGGGAGTATTTTTGGTATTACGACATCCGGGGAGCTCGTCTGACGTGGTTAGGTGGTACTCTCGATGTTCTCATGTATTTACGTCACTTCATAGCTTCGAGGGTATTTTTGTAATTTGGACACTCCGTGCCTCCGCATGAGCTTTCGATCAACGTTTCTAGCAGTTTTGGACATATTCAGACCCGGACTGGGCCAAGGGTATTTTCGTAATTTGGCACCCGAGGAACGTGCCGATAAGTTGTGGCGACATTTCTTGTTGAGAAGTTCGGTAACTGGAAGCGAGGAATTATTTTACGGGGTTTTCCGATATTATCTCGTTATTTTTGGCTAATTATCGATGGAAATGCATTTCTGAAATTCTATCGCGGCATGGAATCTATTCAGGTTTATTTTAATATGATATGTCGACTTTGGGCTGAACCCAGTGGAATTGGGCTCCTGGGCCTGAAACTTGTTAACTAGGCTGGAATTCTCTATAAATATGAGCCTCAGTGCACTGAAAAGGGGTCTGACCATTTTTGCAACTCCCAAGGCAAGATTTTCGCTCGAAATCGCGAGACTTCGTTTTTCAGCCACTATTCGCGAGATTTCGTACCAAATCTCGCGACCAGGCCGCTTGTGACACTATTCGCGAGAATTTGCACTAAATCTCGCGACTACACCGCTTTTTCCACTATTCGCGAGATTCCGCACCAAACCTCGCGACTACCATATAATTCACTATTCTCGAGTTTTTGTTGGTACAGTGACATTCGCGAGTTGTTGCTCGTACAGTGTTTTCTGCGTTGCTGGTACAGTGTTGGCTGCGTTGCTGGTACAGTGTTTTCTGCGAGTTGTTGCTCGTACAGTGTTTTCTGCGTTGCTGGTACAGTGTTGGCTGCGTTGCTGGTACAGTGTTGGTTGCGTTGCTGGTACAGTGTTTTATGCGAGTTGTTGCTCATACAGTGTTTTCTGCGTTGCTGGTACAGTGTTGGCTGCTTTGCTGGTACAGTGTTGGTTGCGTTGCTGGTACAGTGTTTTCTGCGAGTTCTTGCTCGTACAGTGTTTTCTGCGAGTTCTTGCTCGTACAGTGTTTTCTGCGAGTTGTTGCTCGTACAGTGTTTTCTGCGTTGCTGCTACAGTGTTGGCTGCGTTGATGGTGCAGTGTTGGCTGCGTTGCTGGTACAGTATTTTCTGGGTATCCAGATTTTCGAGCCCGACTGAGTGTTTTCGATCATTTCACGAGCCGTTCTCATCTATATTGTTGTTATCACATCATTGTAATTGTATTCTCCGAATATTATAGTGAAAACCAAGGTAGAGCTTTGCTCTCCCGAGGACGTAAGCTCACACATTGTGGGCCCAACCTCGTATATCGCTCGTGCCCCCACACAAACTGAATTCCCAATAATAAAAAAAAATTGACTGATCTAAAAATAAATACCCAAAATATTTTTAGACTAGATCAAATATGATTATCGGTTATAATGAATAAGAGTTATATGGTGAACTTATCCGATACATTTACACACCTCCGCTCGCGAGGGAGGTTATTCTTCATAACATTGGCATATATTGAGATACCTAAGGATCTCCTCGACATCAAATCTCCAGATCCATGTCAATTTGATGGACTTCAATGATGTGACCATGTACTTTGCCTGATCTTTGGAATAACTTACTCTACAATAATTCGATTAGTTGCCGATGCTTTTCTACTATTTCATATTGTGATTCTGGTATGAGTTTTGATCTCGTCTTAAAATGTTTTAGAGTGTTTATTTTTAGATCAGTCAATTTTTAATTACTCGAAATTATTTTGTTATGAGGACACGAGCGATATACGAGGTTGGGCAGACAATGTGGGGGCTTACGTCCTCAGGAGAGCAAATCTTTACCTTGGTATTCACTATAATGATCAAAGGTTACAAGTACTGATCTTGTCTAAAAATATTTTGGATATTTATTTTTAGATCAGTCAATTTATGATTAATTCGTAAATTATGTTGATGTGGGGACACGAGCGATATACGAGGTTGGGCCCACAATGTGCGGNCATGTTGTTAGAGCAAAGAATAACTTGGTTATACCATGATTTATGTGATTAAACTATAGTTTAATTGCTTTTGGCACGATGTCACAATGTTATGACTTGTACAATCAATCCGTTTTCTAACTTACTTTTTTTGTATATACATCATGTATTCTTGATTTTAGCGTTTGATCTAGTCTAAAAATATTTTGGATATTTATTTTTAGATCAGTCAATTTTTGATTAATTCGTAAATTATGTTGTTGTGGGGACACGAGCGATATACGAGGTTGGGCCCACAATGTGCGGGCTTACGTCCTCGGGAGAGCGAAGCTCTACCTTGGTTTTCACTATAACAATCAAGTGGTGCAAATACAATGAAGTGATAATGATAATACGGGTGAAAACGGATCAAACAATGGTTAAAACTGCAGTTGCGTCGCACTGGACGCAAGTGAACAGTGCAGACAGGTGGACTGGGCGCGAGACGGGTACTGTTCGCGACGAGTGGAGGACTCGTCGCGGCTAGGCAGTTTAATGTGACTGGACGCGAGTTAGTGTGACTCGTCGCGGCTAGGTTCACTGAGCCACTGGACTCGTCGCGGCTAGGCAGTTTGGTCGCGAGTCAGGGTGACTTGTCGCGGCTAAGGAGTTTTGTCGCGACTGGAGAGCTGGTTCTGCCTTGGGAAGCGTGATAAAAGTCCGAACCCTTTACCGAAGCCTTGTGACTCCTATTTATAGAGGAATTTAGCCCAAAACTCACCCTCTTGGGCCCATAAGCATAGTCCACCTCACTTAACCCCAAAATGATCAAATATTATTAATTATGACATAATACATGCCATGTAGATCTCGAAGCCTCGGGAACCAACTCGGACAAGATGTTAGTCGGAAATACGATCAGAAAATTCCCGAGAACCTCGTATATCGATCCTTCGCTTTTAGATAGTGAATTCGCAGCCAGGCAACCTTATTGCACCTGTCCGGTGCGCTCCCGGTGGCAAATGACGAAAATACCTCTGGCTTCGTCCGGAGCCGAAATGGCCCGAAACACTTCAAAATGCTTACAGAGGTTTTACATGTCGCTCGGCAAGCCAGAATTACGAGAATACCACTTGAGAATGCCATCCGATAAAAATATGAGAATACCGAAAATACCGAGAATAGCGAAAATACCAATAACCACGTTAGACGAGCTCCCGGGTGAGAATAAATACAAGAGAATACACCCGGGTAATATCAATAGTCCCCTGGTTTTCAGATTCAGATTCTGAGTCGTAAACCATATATCAATAGCTCGTCCCGAAAGTCAATTATCGTTCTGGGGTCCCGCCGATGAAATCCTTAGCACGGTTGAAAACCTCTCGTTGATACGATCGTTTTGACACTAAGTACGTCAGATTCTGAGCTCGGGTGAAAATATCAGGATTTTCCGGCCCGGGATTTTTCCCCTATAAATACACTGCTCGCTCCTCACAATTCATTCTCTCTCGCGCGTTTACTGAACTCTCGCGACGAATCACTATTCTCGCGACGAATCACGCTTGTTTACTTCTCGCGACGAATCACGCTTGTTACTTCTCTCGCGACGAATCACTTTGCCTTAACTCTCGCGACGAATCACAGTAAGTCGCGACGAACCTTAATCAAAACCAGAACACTGTACCACTCGCGACGAGTACTCGCAAGACTGTACCATTCGCGACGAAACACTGACTCGTCGCGACTCGGACTTAAAAATTGTAAAATTAATTTCAAAAAATAAATTTGAACTTAAATTTACCAATGTCTTCCGATCGTACCGAATCCTCGGGATCTGCTTCCTCATCTTCAAGTCATTCGGACTCCTCATCCAATCCGGGGAGTTTCGATTCGTTTTCCGCCCCTTTTCCTCCTTGCCTTTCCACCGTAAATTCCCATTTTTTCGAGAGGGTGACTCATCTTGAAAACACCCTCGGTCCTCAAAATTCCGCGGTTAAAGTTCTTAAATCCTTTAACCAACCTCATATCATGCATTCTCGGAAGTGGAGATCGATTCTTGAAGAATATTATTTCCCTTCCGACTGTGTGCTATACCAACCCGATCCTAGTGATCGTCTTTTGATGCCTCCGATTGCCACCCATACCGTTTCTCTCGAACATTTAGAATGTGGCCTTCGCTTTCCTCTTCATTCATTCCTTGTAGAATTGCTCTCGCACCTACAAATTCATTTATTTCAATTAACTCCGAATTCCATTTCTCTCGTCATCGCCTTCATAATTTTTATGGAGGTGAATTGTATCCCCCCAACCATAGATATTTTCTTCCGCATTTTCTATATCGGTGCGGCCGCCAATTTTGGTGCCCAGGGTTGTATATATTTCCGCCCGCGGCACAAGACGAGCCCACTTCCTTTTTCCGCACCTCACTCCAACCATGACTGGAAGAAACATTTTTTCTTCGTCAGCGGGGTGGGGGAGACGAGGTTGTCTCCCTTGAGCCTTCCTTGGCGGTTCCCCGTTGAAGGGGAACCATTTTTTCCTGAGGCCTACGGCCCAAAATTCCGGGCGTCCCTTCCGAGAACCCTGAGGAAGGCGTTCCTGGACTGTTCTAGGTCCGACGGCGCCGACTGGACCGTGAAGACCCTACTTTACGCTCCGATCTTGGTCGCCTTCAACCTTCTTCCGGTCCCCCCCCACTTTAGTAGAGAGCTGCTAGGTACCTCGTCCGTGTATTTAACCGTGTATAATAATAATTCTTTTTGATAGGATCCGCGCTTAGGAACCTAATTTAATTTATTCTGAGCTCAAATTTACGTTTCTCACTTAACTTGTGTGTTTTGCAGATAAGATAATGGCTCCCGCTCAGGATCAAAATAAGAAGGGGGACCGGCTGAATTTCCTCCGCGATCTTCTTGCGGAGAATGATGAGCTTCTTTTTGAGGCGCCGCCGGGGACTCGGAACCGCACTGCCGCGGCCGAGTTGGCGTCAAGTTTGCAAGAGACGGCGTCCCCGACTGGGGAAATAAGAAGCGAGGTTCCTCCACCACCACAACCTGTTGCAGCGGCGGCTGATCTCGGACCGGTAGAAGAGGATCCGGCTGCAACGAACATTGAAAGTCCCCAAGACCTAATCCCGCTGTCTCGGCGATTGGGATATACGGTCGAAGAGCCCACCCCCGATGATGGCATGTACGACTTTGCCGAGAACTTGGTGGATATCATCGGGGACGATGAAGAGGGCGAGATAAGTGGGGAGCAGCTGACGGAACCGGTGGTGGAGGAAACGCGCCGAGAGGTCCACTCGGAAGGAGTAACCAGCCGAGCATCTCGCTCGGATAAGGGAAAGTGACCGGCGGAGGAGCCTACCGTCTTCGAAATCGCGGAACCCATAAAAAAGAGTGGGTTAACCGCTGAGTTTATCGATGCCTTCCGTATCCACGACATCCCGAGGTTAACGGTTAAGGAGTGGCTCGATATGGGACGCCGGGCCGGCTTCGTATTGATAAAGGACGGGCTCACCTTCCGAATCCCAAGGTGCGACAATGTGTCGAGCCGGGCGGCCCTGTCATATTTGGAGCGGAACCCGGAGTTGCCGCCTCGTGGTCGTGACGACCACACAGTATTCACCGACATCAATCGGTTAATGAGCCAGACTGCGACGATGCGTCGCGCCATTGGGGAGGTTCGTTACAACGAACAATTCCTTGCAACTTTATCTTTTTATCGTTCATACTAACTTTTTTTTTGTTTTCTTTTCAGATGGAGCGCATTATAATCGAGTTGGGCACCGCAGCTGCAGTGGGGGAATACTGCATGCTTAGGCATTCGGAGCTCGACTCGCCAGACGTCATCGGGGAGCAGACTAGGAAGGCGGCGGAGAAGCTGATGCAGAATTAGCGAGACAAACATGCTCAGGAGATGGCAGCACTCCGTGAGGAGCATAGTAAGGCGATCGAGTCTCTACTCCGAGCTCATCGCAGCGAGCTGACAGAGAATTCCGCCTTCCATATCGGGCAAAGGCACGCCCTCGAGCAATCCATAAAGACGCTCAAAGTGAATGAGAAGTACGCACAGGACAAGCTGAAGGAGATCCGAGAGCAAACTGAAGAAAAATTGAAGAAGGCCAACGAAGAGAACGCGGCCGACAAAAAGGCTCTCGGAAAAGCTGTGCAGGAGGTCAAAGAGCTCACAACGAAAAATGAAGGCCTCTAGTCCATTACTGATCGACTTCGGGCACGAATCGCCAAGCTGCCGTCCCAAATCAACGACTGCTTCCGGAAGTTAATATGGGAATACACAGTCCACTCTCCCACTTTCCGGAATTTGTGGGCGGTAGCTCATGCCAAGTCGAACGTGTTGTACTTCTTACGGGGGAGCGTCCAGACGCAAAGAATTTTGGGCGTATCGCTGACCGCCGAGGAGAAAAAGAAACTCGATCCTAAGCTCAACGGGAAATTCGAGCCTGTATCCGGCGAGGGCGTATTGGATTGCTCACAAGATCCATTCGGGGCGCTACGTTTTAATTTGGATGAAGATCTTCACCAGCAACTGTACTCGGAAGATATTGAGAAGGAGGAGGGTCCATCTCCGGATGCATTTAAAAGGTTGGCTACTTTATTCCCGGAACCGATGGGCCCTCTCATGGCGGAGCTCCTGAAAGATGACGACGTAATGGCGGCGTATACTCCTCAAATATATAAACCCGCTAGTGTAACAGGAGCTCGGGAGCGCCAGGAAGATGAAATAGCGAGGTTTTCAGCTGCCAAACCTCCCTCCTCTCAGAAAATAAAGATGGTGAAAAAGCGCCCCAGCGGACCTGGTGAAGGCTCAGGCTCCCAGAAGAAGAAGAAGAAATAAACTTCTGTATTTTACTTCTTCGGTTTTTGTATTCTCCTCAGTTTTTGTATTCCCCATATATAAGAAATTTTCTTTTACTTTCCTTTCGATTTTTGCACTTTACTTTCGAATGAAGAACCATACTCTGAATAATGTAAATTCTCCTCTTCTCAACTTATTTTCCCGTCACATTCTTCGAGAAATGTATAATTCCGAATAATCCACTTCGTGGAATAACCTTTCGAGAATATAAGAATATGCGTGAATCTCTGATATGGAATCTGTAATTCCGAATATTCCTCAATAAGAAATAACCTTCCGAGATAATAAGAATATGCTTGAATCTCCGATTATGGATGCGCAACGACAACGCATATAATAATAATAAGGGTTGTAAGAGAGTCCCCAGTGTAGTGGGGTTTGCATAAGTCTGCGATAACTCTAAGGCGAAAGCCTCTTTAAAATGAGTAGATACTCAAGATAAGCACTGTTCTGCATTCACCAATATATCTCTGTCACCGGTATATACTTACACCCGGGGTAATCACACTCTCGCCACCGGTATATACTTGCACCCGGGGCCATCAAATTCTCGCCGCCGGTATATACTTGCACCCGGGGCCATCACACTTTCGCCACCGGTATAAACTTGCACCCGGGGCCATCATCAGATCGACCCGTTCATAAAACGGCGCCATCGTGTTCTCGACCCGTTCATAAAACGGAGTCGTCACATTCTTGCCACCGGTATACACTTACACCCGGGGCTATCGCACAATTGACCCGTTCATAAAACGGTGTCATTTGGCCCGTTCATAAAACGGTGCCATCGCAATTTCGACCCGTTCATAAAACGGTGTCGTTTGGCCCGTTCATAAAACGGTGCCACCGCACTTTTGACCCGTTCATAAAACGGTGTCATTTGGCCCGTTCATAAAACGGTGCCGTGCGGAAGAGGACCAGCCTCCGGCGAGGGCGCGACCCTCGTCGGCGTGTCATGGGGGAGTCGGGTATATACTTGCACCCCGATTTGCCACGGAAATATACATCACAACAACAGGCCTCTTAACATATTCCAACAGTCATTATGTATAAACGGTTCTGCCGCGGACAGGAAGACTCATCATGTTCAAAATATTTTGACACAGTATTTAATTTGACGAGTTTGAAAATTATCGACTATAAAACCGGTGGCACATTGCGTTTCTAATCTATCTTATTTAATTTATTCCAACCTCCTTCATACTAAAACGCAATGGGCCTACTCCTACCTTACCAGTCCCCTAGTCGATTGGATTCATGTCGTCAAAAAAGATACTTAAAAATTCAGAAAATGACCACCAAAAAGAGGGGAAATTTTATTTTCAAAAAGATCGATGAGTCACGTCTATACATAATACTTGCGCAAATTGGAAATATGCCAAGTCCGTGGCAGCTCCTCCCTGCTCATATTTGCGATTTTGTACGTTCCTTCCTTCACTACGGCCGTTACTCTGTACGGTCCTTCCCATTTTCGATCCAACTTGCCAACATGCTTCGAGACTTCCACTTTCTTAAGAACCAAGTCTCCAACTTTTAATAACATAGGTCGAACGCCTTTGTCATGTTGCTTAGCCATCCGCCTTTTACATACCTCCATTCGTATCGCGGCTCTATCACGGATATCATCAATACTGTGAAGGTCTACTTTTCTCATATCCTCGTTCAAAACCTCGTCATAAGCGATGACTCTTTCAGATAAAATAGTCACTTCAACCGGAGACACGGCCTCAGAGCCATATACTAGAGAGAAAGGGCTGAATCCGGTAGTAGACCTCGGTGATGTCCGATACGCCCACATCACGTTATGTAATTCATCCACCCAAGAGCCATTGGACTCATCTATCCGTGCTTTCAACTGCTGCAGGATAATGCGATTGATAACTTCCGTGAGCCCGTTTGTCTCTGGGTGTGCCACGGAGGTAAACCGATGTTCAATTCCATAACTCTCACACCACTCATTTACTCTTTTACCGGCGAATTGCGTTCCATTATCCGACACCAAAATCCGGGGAATTCCGAATCGGCATACAATGTACCTCCAAAGGAAACTGGTAATCTCCTGTTCCCGAACGCATGATACAGCTTCGACCTCTATCCATTTGGAAAAATGTTCCACAGCCACGATGCAATATTTCTTTTGGCTAGGTGCTTTTGGAAACGGCCCCAAAATATCGATGCCCCACATATCGAAAGGGCATGTTGTCGGTAAAGGTTTCGTGATGGCTCTTGGTACATGATGCACGTTCGAGTGGAACTGGCATGCAGAACAAGCCCGAGCAAAATTCACACAATCTTTCACCAATGTTGGCCAAAAATACCCGGCCCTCTTAACCTTGTTAGCCAAAGATCGACCTGCTGAGTGATCACCACAGTCCCCAGCGTGAACTTCTTCCATAACGGCCTTAGCCTGTACTGGGGACAAGCATCGGAGATACGGGCCTCCAAAATTCTTCTTATACAGCTTATCATCCACATAGATAAAATTTGTGGCTCTTTGCATAGTCCTTCGAGCCTCACCTTCGTCAGTGGGTAACTCTCTCTTGATGAGATAATTCACAATAGCATCCTTCCAAGATGGCTCGTCAGTTATGGTATCTAATAAAAACCATGTTTCATTCGAAAATTCCAAATTAGCCACCTCGGCTGTCTGTTTCTCCAAAGAACTGACAGAGGGCTGATAGTGGATCATTGTTGTTATCTTTGACTCGTCGGAGAGTTCTAAAATCGTCGCCGCCTTTGCAAGGCCGTCTGCACGCGTGTTTTCCTCCCTAGGGATATACGTGAGCGTAAATATCTTCAGATTCTTGGCGGCCTGCCTGAGCTTTTCTAAATATCTGCANCTTAACCTTGTTAGCCAAAGATCGACCTGCTGAGTGATCACCACAGTCCCCAGCGTGAACTTCTTCCATAACGGCCTTAGCCTGTACTGGGGACAAGCATCGGAGATACGGGCCTCCAAAATTCTTCTTATACAGCTTATCATCCACATAGATAAAATTTGTGGCTCTTTGCATAGTCCTTCGAGCCTCACCTTCGTCAGTGGGTAACTCTCTCTTGATGAGATAATTCACAATAGCATCCTTCCAAGATGGCTCGTCAGTTATGGCATCTAATAAAAACCATGTTTCATTCGAAAATTCCAAATTAGCCACCTCGGCTGTCTGTTTCTCCAAAGAACTGACAGAGGGCTGATAGTGGATCATTGTTGTTATCTTTGACTCGTCGGAGAGTTCTAAAATAGTCGCCGCCTTTGCAAGGCCGTCTGCACGCGTGTTTTCCTCCCTAGGGATATACGTGAGCGTAAATATCTTCAGATTCTTGGCGGCCTGCCTGAGCTTTTCTAAATATCTGCACAAATGGTTCCCGCTTGTGGCGTAAATATCTGCAAACTGGTTTACCACTAACTGCGAATCAGAGTGGGCATGCAAACGAACAATTCAAATTTCTACCGCCAAGTTAATACCGAAGATCAAAGCTTCATATTCCGCGACGTTGTTAGTTGCGGGGAAGCGCAACTTTACGGCGTACTCATACTCTTCGCCAGATTTCCTTTCTTTAAAATAAACACCGATGCCGGCTCGCCCGGCAGATACCGATCCATCGACAAAGGCATCCCAACATTCCTGAATACCCAATTCCTCCGACCGAGTCATCTCCACTATGAAATCCACTAGTACCTGGGCCTTTGATGCTCGCCTGGAGATATATTCTATCTGATACAACCCAATTCGATATTCCACTTTGCTAGCCTACCAGAGGCATCAATCTTTGATTACACGATTCGAATAGGCTGATCCGTCAAGACTACAATATGATGTCCTTGGAAATAGTGTCTCAAATTCCTCGAGGCAACAACCAGAGCGAATACAAATTTCTCCAAATCAGTGTAGCGAGATTCCGCTCCATGCAATTTCTTGCTCACGTAATATATCGGCCTGTGCTCTTTGTAGCTAAGTCTGACCAACGCAGCACTCACTGCCTCTCTTGTCACTGATAAATATAAACCTAATGGTTCCCCCGGAGATGGAGGAGACATGAATGGTGGTTTACTCAGGTAGTCTTTCAAACTCTCAAAAGCCCTGCTGCATTCATCATCCCAATACAAAAGATTCGTTTTGCGCAAAACTTTGAAAAACGGCAAGCTTCTTTCTGCAGATCGCGAGATGAAGCGATTTAACGAGGCTAACCTCCCAGTTAGCCTTTGAACTTCTCTGACAGTCGTTGGAGGGGTCATTTCTTGGATAGCTGTTATCTTATCCGGATTCATCTCGATTCCTCTTTCAGATACCATAAAGCCGAGGAATTTACCTCCTTTCACACAAAAAGCACACTTGAGGGGATTCAATTTCATCCTGTACTTTCTCAGTACTGCAAAACAATCATTCAGATATTGGATGTGATTATCCCCATGCTTACTCTTTATTAATATATCGTCGATATAAACCTCCAAAGATTTTCCGATCATATCTTTGAACATCGAATTCATTAAACGTTGATAGGTGGCCCCAGCGTTTTTCAAGCCGAATGGCATAACTCTATAGCAAAAAACGCCTTTGTTTGTCATAAATGAAGTAAACGACTTGTCTTCACAATGCATGAAAATTTGGTTATAACCCTTAAAGGCATCTAACATACTAAGCANATTGCTCTGCATTCACCAATATGTCTCTGCCACCGGTATACACTTACACCCGGGGTCGTTCGATTTTTACTAGGCTTGACCTTTTTTGTCCTCCTCCGCAAAAGAGAATAAACGTAGGGAACCTGAACTGCCCGAATAGAAGTAGCGCTAGGTTCAGGGTACAATCCTTAGACTAGCGTAAATATTTCACTCCTATTCGGATAGATCGGGTGCCCCGCATCCTCGACCCGTTCATAAAACGGAGTCGTCACATTCTTGCCACCGGTATACACTTACACCCGGGGCTATCGTACAATTGACCCGTTCATAAAACTGAGTCATTTGGCCCGTTCATAAAACGGTGCCATCGCATTTTCGACCCGTTCATAAAACGGTGTCGTTTGGCCTTTTCATAAAACGGTGCCGTGCGGATGAGGACCAGCCTCCGGCGAGGGCGCGACCCCCGTCGGCGTGTCATGGGGGAGTCAGGTATATACTTGCACCCTGATTTGCCACGGATATACTCATCACAACAACAGGCCTCTTAACATATTCCAACAGTCATTGTGTATAGACGGTTCTGCCGCGGACAGGAAGACTCATCATGTTCAAAAGATAACATCATGTTCAAAATGATCCACTATCAGCCCTCTTAACATGTTCAAAATAACTGCCGCGGACAGGAAAACTTCCATAACAGCCTTAGCCTGTACTGGGGACAAACATCGGAGATATGGACCTCCAAAATTCTTCTTATACAGCTTATCATCCACATAGATAAATTTTGTGGCTCTTTGCATAGTCCTTCGAGCCTCACCTTCGTCAGTGGGTAACTCTCTCTTGATGAGATAATTCACAATAGCATCCTTCCAAGATGGCTCGTCAGTTATGGCATCTAATAAAAACCATGTTTCATTCGAAAATTCCAAATTAGCCACCTCGGCTGTCTGTTTCTCCAAAGAACTGACAGAGGGCTGATAGTGGATCATTGTTGTTATCTTTGACTCGTCGGAGAGTTCTAAAATCGTCGCCGCCTTTGCAAGGCCGTCTGCGCGCGTGTTTTCCTCCCTAGGGATATACGTGAGCGTAAATATCTTCAGATTCTTGGCGGCCTGCCTGAGCTTTTCTAAATATCTGCACAAATGGTTTCCGCTCGTGGCGTAAATATCTGCAAACTGGTTTACCACTAACTGCGAATCAGAGTGGGCATGCAAACGAACAATTCCAATTTCTACCGCCAAGTTAATACCGAAGATCAAAGCTTCATATTCCGCGACGTTGTTAGTTGCGGGGAAGCGCAACTTTACGGCGTACTCATGCTCTTCGCCAGATTTCCTTTCTTTAAAATAAACACCGATGCCGGCTCGCCCGGCAGATACCGATCCATCGACAAAGGCATCCCAATATTCCTGAATACCCAATTCCTCCGACCGAGTCATCTCCACTATGAAATCCACTAGTACCTGGGCCTTTAAAGCTCGCCTGGAGATATATTCTATCTGATACTGGCCCAATTCGATATTCCACTTTGCTAGCCTACCAGAGGCATCAATCTTTGATAACACGCTTCGAATAGGCTGGTCCGTCAAGACTGCAATATGATGTCCTTGGAAATAGTGTCTCAACTTCCTCGAGGCAACAACCAGAGCTAATACAAATTTCTCCAAATCAGTGTAGCGAGATTCCGCTCCATGCAATTTCTTGCTCATGTAATATATCGGCCTGTGCTCTTTGTCGCTAAGTCTGACCAACGCAGCACTCACTGCCTCTCTTGTCACTGATAAATATAAACCTAATGGTTCCCCCGGAGACGGAGGGGACATGAATGGTGGTTTACTCAGGTAGTCTTTCAAACTCTCAAAAGCCCTGCTGCATTCATCATCCCAATACAAAAGATTCGTTTTGCGCAAAACTTTGAAAAACGGCAAGCTTCTTTCTGCAGATCGCGAGATGAAGCGATTTAACGAGGCTAACCTCCCAGTCAGCCTTTGAACTTCTTTGACAGTCGTTGGAGGGGTCATTTCTTGGATAGCTGTTATCTTATCCGGATTCATCTCGATTCCTCTTTCACATACCATAAAGCCGAGGAATTTACCTCCTTTCACACAAAAAGCACACTTGAGGGGATTCAATTTCATCCTGTACTTTCTCAGTACTGCAAAACAATCATTCAGATATTGGATGTGATTATCCCCATGCTTACTCTTTATTAATATATCGTCGATATAAACCTCCAAAGATTTTCCGATCATATCTTTGAACATCGAATTCATTAAACGTTGATAGGTGGCCCCAGCGTTTTTCAAGCCGAATGGCATAACTCTATAGCAAAAAACGCCTTTGTTTGTCATAAATGAAGTAAACGACTTGTCTTCACAATGCATGAAAATTTGGTTATAACCCTTAAAGGCATCTAACATACTAAGCAGTTCAAAGCCACAGGCCGCATCCACCATCATGTCAATGGCCGGTAGCGGATACGGATCCTTCGGGCATGCTTTATTTAAATCCGTAAAATCGATGCAAACTCTCCAGCCACCACTCGTCTTTGGGACCACCACTGGATTCGCGACCCAATCCGTGTATCTAACACGCTCTATGAATCCTGCCTGCAGCAAACTTTCCACCTCCTCATCAATTGCTCTTTCTTTCTCCGGGGAAAACTTCCTCTTTTTCTGATGAACTGGTCGCACATATGGGTTAACATTGAGTCTATGAGAACAGACTTGGGGATCAACCCCCACATAATCCTGATAAGACCAAGCAAAAACATCTACATTATTTCGCAAAAAAGAAATTACCTCCTTCTCAACCTCAGGTGACAACTCGGAACCGATTGTCACTGTTTTTTCAAGATTGCCGGGAAATAAAGGCACTGTCTTGATCCCCAAAGGCTCCATCTTCATATCATTTTCTTTAAACTTCCGAAGAGAAGGTCCCTCATTTGTTTCAATAACTTCATCAGACGAGAAATCCACCATATAAACGCTAGATTTTGCTTTCGACCCATCCATACCACTCCTGCACATCACATTATAGCATGATCGCGATATCTCCTGATCTCTCTTCATCTTTCCAACTCCCAGTTGCGTTGGGAACTTCATCATCAAGTGTGGTTGAGACACCACAGCTCCGAATAGATTTAAACAACTTCTCCCAAGAATTGCATTATACGGGAGTATGGGGAGATCTACCACCACAAATTCCACCATCAAGGTCCTTGAGATTTCGGGATCGCCCAAAGTCACTGGTAGAAGAACAGATCCCTCAGCGGCAACAACACTGTTGTTAAAACCAACTAATTTTGTGTTCACAGGTTGTAGTTGGGTGGTCCCTTTCAATGCCATTTGCTCAAAAGCTGCAAGAGTTAAAATGTTGGTAGCAGCCCCGGTGTCGACCAAAACTCTAGAAACAGGATGGTTAGCAATAATGGGAGAGACAACCAATGCATCATCCTGTGGGGAGAAAACCCCAGATAAATCCTCCGGTCCGAAGGAGATCGTCATCTTGTCCAAATCTGTCAGTTGGACCATGTTTATTTCCATAAAGCGCCCCTTCTGATGTAACGCCTGATAAGAGCGTTTGCGGGCTCGATTTGAATCGCCGACACTTTTTCCCCCGGCGATAGTCATAATATTGGGGTCTAAGTTCCCCCATCTCGGCTGGGCATTTTCAAAGTTCAAAATAGGTTGACCCTGATTGGGGCCAACCGGAGGAGGAGGAGGTAATGCCTGTTGGTTTGCCGGGGCTGGTGGGTAGGCGTCATATCCATACCCCTGCTGATTCCTCTGCGGCTGATGCCTGCCACGGCCGCGGTAGTTTCCTCTCCTTCCTCCTCTCTGATTCTGTCTACCCCCGTTGAAATATCCTCGGCCACCCCCTTGACGCTGGCCACGTTGTCCGCCATTTCCACGTCCTCTTTCATTCGCACGTGGTGCGTCGGCTCTTGGAGGTTTGGGTGCTGCCCCCTCCGGAATATCGATCTTCCCCAGTTTAGACTCGGGGAGAGCATCCACAGTACTGATCAGCTCATCAAGCTGACCCAATTCCAGCAACCTTTCCACTTCGGACATTAGCTGTTGACAATCATTCGTTGAGTGCCCAAAACTCCGATGAAAACGACAAAATACTTGGGACTCGTAAGTCCCCATGTGTTGGTTCTTGTAAGGGAGGGGGATAGCGGAGAGATCCACCCTTCTTCTGCTCAATGATAGCGAAGATTTGTTCGTAGTTGTATGTCTGAAAAGCTCTCATCTTTGGTTTTGCGTGCGGGACAACCTTGTCCAAACCACGGCATGCAACAATATTGTGGGACCCGTACGTCCGCACTTCGATCACTCCATGGTCTCGTAGACCTTCATCTTCTCGGATGTACTGTGTACATCTCAAAGCCAAATCCTCCATACTTTCCGGAGGATCTCTGTTCAAAGAATTACATAACGGGTGCCCAGCTAGAATAAGCTGTAGCACCCCGACTTTCTCACTGACTGTGATCCGAGGTATTTTCCTACACTCGGCCTCAAAACGGGTAATAAAACCCAACAATCTCTCAGAAGAGTCATACCGCAACGCGGTCAAAGAAGTAATAGACTTTATTGGCGTGTTGAAAGGCGCGAAGGCCGAATAGAATTGATCCTTGAAATCTTGATAAGAAACGATTGAACGTTTCGGCAATCGGTTGAACCATCGGAGGGCTGATTCTTTAAGAGAAGCGGCAAAAACGAAGCACATAGCCGCATCACTGAAATTCATCAAACTTACATGAATCTCCAGATTCGATGTATGAGCATGCGGGTCAGTCGACCCGCGATCCTGTGGGAGATCTTTTGGCATTTCAATAAACTCGGAGCGAGTGGCTCCGATAATTGCCATGGAAAAAGGAGATAGGGCATTCGATGTATTCCATGGACTTTGCAAAACCTCTAGGGACGGTGAAGCCTTTCCCCGACTACCGATGGGCTCATTAGCCCTCTCGTTCTCAAAATAATCTCCCTCGTAAGCCGAGGTTTGATGAGTGTCCCGGGTGTGTTCCCCGTACACTCGTCTCCTTTCCTAGCCAAGAGTCAGGTTGGCTTCCAGCTGGTTCATTCGAGCCTCGCTCTGTTCCAGTTTCCCGCTCATCTCTTTCAACTTTGATTCGATCATCTCTCCAATCTTTTGCAAAGTGTTGCTTTGCTCTTCGACTGCTGCGGCATTTGCCCGCGGTTCCGGGATACGATCGACATGATCCTCTGAAGCCATATTAATAACCGGTTCCGGGGTGGCATTACTCCTTCGAGCTCTCCTTTGAGCCTCAACTTGCTCCAATTGGGCGATTAGAATACGCCTTCGCTCTTCGAGATCCTCATCGGTTTCTATTGGATCTGCAGATCTAGATCGTACAGGTGGTGGCAGGTGGGCGGTATTACGAACCGCAACTCGGCCAACTCGCGCGAATTCATAACATTTAGATAGGCGCTCGCGCGATTGAGGATAAAAACTTGGTCCCTCCCCGGATGAAAACCCGCTCCGGGAGGGCCGGATAGTAATATTATGAGCAGGGGGCTCTTCCAGGGCTGACGATCGAACCCCCGATAATACATTAAAGTCGTCATTAATTTGAGGGATAGGATCCGCCTCAAATTCTTCATCGAAAATATCTTTATTAGGAATCCGAGTAGTCATGATAATAGTAGAAATCCACACTCAGCAATAAAGCCCTCAATGGGATAAAAAATCTCGGTCCCCACGGACGGCGCCAAACTGATCTAGTCTAAAAATGTTTTGGATATTTATTTTTAGATCAGTCAATTTATGATTAATTCGTAAATTATGTTGTTGTGGGGACACGAGCGATGTACGAGGTTGGCCCACAATGTGTGGGCTTACGTCCTCAGGAGAGCGAAGCTCTACCTTGGTTTTCACTATAATAATCAAGTGATACAATTACAACGAGATGGTAACGATAATACGGATGAAAACGGGTCGAAAAACGGTCGAATACGCAGTTGCGTCGCACTGGACGCGAGTGAACAGTGTAGGCAGGCGGACTGGGCGCTAGAAGGCACTGTTCGCGACGAATGGAGGACTCGTCGCGGCTAAGGGAATCGTCGCGGCTAAGGGACTCGTCGGGGGCTAAGGGACTGGTCGCGGCTAAGGGACTCGTCGCGGCTAAGGGGGGTGGTCGCGAATAGTGAGTTTCGTCGCGACTGCGAGAGCAGATTTTGCCTTGGGAAGCATGATAAGAGTCCGAATCCTTTCTCAATGCCTTATGACTCCTATTTATAGAGAAGTTTAGCCCAAAACTCACCCTCTTAGGCCCATAAGCATAGTTCACCTCACTTAGCCCAAAATAATTAAATATCCCTAATTATGACAAAATAAATGCCATGTAGATCTCGAAACCTCGGGAAGCAACCCGGATAAGATGTTAGTCGGAAATACGATCAGAAAATTCCCGAGAACCTCGTATATCGATCCTTCGCTTTTAGATAGTGAATTTGCAGCCAGACAACATTATTGCACCTATTCGGTGCACTTCCGGTGGCAAATGACGGAAATACCCCTGGCTTCGTCCGGAGCCGAAATGGCCCGAAACACTTCAGATAGCTTATCGAGGCTTTATATATCGCTTGACAAGTCAGAATAACGAGAATACCGAAAGTACAGAGAATACCGAGAATACCAAATATACCGAGAATACCGAAAATACCGATAACCACGCTAGACGAGCTCCCGGATGAGAATGAATATAAAAGAAAGTACCCGGGTAATATCAATATTGATTTCATATAAACTTGAATTGATGTTGTTAAAACATGAATACATGTTGTTAGAACCAAGAAATACTTGGTTATACCATGATTTATGTGATTAAACTATAGTTTAACTGTTATAACATGAAGTCGTGTTGTTATGACTTGCACAATCATTCCGTTTTCGAGCATACTTTTTTTGTATATACAACAAGTATTCGTGATGTTAGCATTTATTTAGTTTCAATACACTTGGTTTTACCTAATTTACAATTTGATTTGTATGAATATCATTTGGCTCATTTTCACATAGTTCCACATGTTCTAGATGTGATGATTTTGATTTCAACTAAACTTGAATTGATGTTGTTAAAACCTGAATATATGTTGTTAGAACCAAGAAATGCTTGGTTATTCAATGATTTATGTGATTAAACTATAGTTTAAATGTTATGACATGAAGTCGTGTTGTTATGACTTGCACAATCATTCCGTTTTCGAACATACTTTTTTTGTATATACAACAAGTATTCGTAATGTTAGCATTTATTTAGTTTCAATACACTTGGTTTTACCTAATTTACAATTTGATTTGTATGAATATCATTTGGCTCATTTTCACATAGTTCCACATGTTCTAGATGTGATGATTTTGATTTCAACTAAACTTGAATTGATGTTGTTAAAACCTGAATATATGTTGTTAGAACCAAGAAATGCTTGGTTATTCAATGATTTATGTGATTAAACTATAGTTTAAATGTTATGACATGAAGTCGTGTTGTTATGATTTGCACGATCATTCCGTTTTCGAACTTACTTTTTTTGTATATACAACAAGTATTCGTGATCTTAGCCTTTATTTAGTTTGATTACACTTGGTTTTACCAAATTTACAATGTGATTTGTATGAATATCATATGCCTCATCTTTCACATAGTTCCACATGTTCTTGGTGTGATGATTTTCATTTCATATAAACTTGAATTGATGTTGTTAAAACATGAATACATGTTGTTAGAACCAAGAAATACTTGGTTATACCATGATTTTTGTGATTAAACTATAGTTTAAATGCTATTACATGTTGTCGTGTCGTTATAACTTGCACGATCATTCCGTTTTCGAACTTGCTTTTTTTGTATATACAACAAGTATTCGTGATGTTAACATTTATTTAGTTTGAATACACTTTTTTTATCTAATTTACAATTTGATTTGTATGAATATCATTTGGCTCATTTTCACATTGTACCACATGTTCTACATGTGATGATTTTGATTTCAACAAAACTTGAATTAATGATGTTAAAACATGAATATATGTTGTTAGAACCAAGAAATACTTGGTTATTCAATGATTTATGTGATTAAACTATAGTTTAAATGTTATGACATGAAGTCGTGTTGTTATGACTTGCACGATGATTCCGTTTCCGAACTGAATTTTTTAGTATATACAACAAGTATTCGTGATCTTATCCTTTATTTAGTTTGAACACACTTTTTTTATCTAATTTACAATTTGATTTGTATGAATATCATTTGGCTAATTTTCACATTGTACCACATGTTCTACATGTGATGATTTTGATTTCAACAAAACTTGAATTAATGATGTTAAAACATGAATATATGTTGTTAGAACCAAGAAATACTTGGTTATTCAATGATTTATGTGATTAAACTATAGTTTAAATGTTATGACATGAAGTCGTGTTGTTATGACTTGCACGATGATTCCGTTTCCGAACTGAATTTTTTAGTATATACAACAAGTATTCGTGATCTTATCCTTTATTTAGTTTGAACACACTTGGTTTTACCAAATTTATAATGTGATTTGTATGAATATCATATGCCTCATTTTTCACATAGTTCCAAATGTTCTAGGTGTGATAATATTGATTTCATATAAACTTGAATTGATATTGTTAAAACATGAATATATGTTTTTAGAACCAAGAAATACTTGGTTATACCATGATTTATTTGATTAAACTATAATTTAAATGCTATGACATGAAGTCGTGGTTTTATGACTTACACGATGATTCCGTTTCCGAACTGAATTTTTTAGTATATACAACAAGTATTCGTGATGTTAACATTTATTTAGTTTGAATACACTTTTTTTATCTAATTTACAATTTGATTTGTATGAATATCATTTGGCTCATTTTCACATTGTACCACATGTCCTACATGTGATGATTTTGATTTCAACAAAACTTGAATTAATGATGTTAAGACATGAATATATGTTGTTAGAACCAAGAAATACTTGGTTATTCAATGATTTATGTGATTAAACTATAGTTTAAATGTTATGACATGATGTCGTGTTGTTATGACTTGCACGATGATTCCGTTTCCGAACTGAATTTTTTAGTATATACAACAAGTATTCGTGATCTTATCCTTTATTTAGTTTGAACACACTTGGTTTTACCAAATTTATAATGTGATTTGTATGAATATCATATGCCTCATTTTTCACATAGTTCCAAATGTTCTAGGTGTGATAATATTTGATCTAGTCTAAAAATGTTTTGGGTATTTATTTTTAGATCAGTCAATTTATGATTAATTCGTAAATTATGTTGTTGTGGGGACACGAGCGATGTACGAGGTTGGGCCCACAATGTGTGGACTTACGTCCTCGGGAGAGCGAAGCTCTACCTTGGTTTTCACTATAATAATCAAGTGATACAGTTACAACGAGATGGTAACGATAATACGGATGAAAACGGGTCGAAAAACGGTCGAATATGCAGTTGCGTCGCACTGGACGCGAGTGAACAGTGTAGGCAGGTGGACTGGGCGCGAGAAGGCACTGTTCGCGACGAATGGAGGACTCGTCGCGGCTAAGGGACTCGTCGCGTCTAAGGGACTTGTCGCGGCTAAGTGGGGTGGTCGCGAATAGTGAGTTTCGTCGCGACTGGGAGAGCAGATTTTGCCTTGGGAAGCGTGATAAGAGTCCGAATCCTTTCTCAATGCCTTGTGACTCCTATTTATAGAGAAGTTTAGCCCAAAACTCACCCTCTTAGGCCCATAAGTATAGTTCACCTCACTTAGCCCAAAACAATTAAATATCCCTAATTATGACAAAATAAATGCCATGTAGATCTCGAAACCTCGGGAAGCAACCCGGATAAGATGTTAGTCGGAAATACGATCAGAAAATTCCCGAGAACCTCGTATATCGATCCTTCGCTTTTAGATAGTGAATTTGCAGCCAGACAACATTATTGCACCTATTCGGTGCACTTCCGGTGGCAAATGACGGAAATACCCCTGGCTTCGTCCGGAGACGAAATGGCCCGAAACACTTCAGATAGCTTATCGAGGCTTTATATATCGCTTGACAAGTCAGAATTACGAGAATACCGAAAGTACAGAGAATACCGAGAATACCGAAAATACCGAGAATACCGAAAATACCGATAACCACGCTAGACGAGCTCCCGGATGAGAATGAATATAAAAGAAAGTACCCGGGTAATATCAATGTTCAAAATATTTTGACGCAATATCTAATTTGCCGAGTTTGAAAATGATCGACTACAAGATAGGCGGTACATTGCATTTCTAATCTAATCTATTACTTTATTCCATCCTCCATCATACTAAAATGCAATGGACCTTGATCTAGTCTAAAATTATTTTGGATATTTATATTTAGATCAGTGAATTTTTTGTAGTTATTCGGAATTTTGTTTCTATGGGAACACGAGCGATATACGAGGTTGGGCCCACAATGTGTGCGCTTACGTCCTCGGGAGAGCTAAGCTCTACCTAGGTTTCCACTATAATAATCAAAGGATACAATTACAATGATATGACAATAATACTCTAGATGAAAACGGCTCGAAAAACGATCGAAAACACTCCGTCACGATGAAGCTGCCGAAAACTCGCGAATGAGGGGCCTGGCCGCGAGTTTTCGTACGAAAACTCGCAAATAGTGTTTTTCGGCGAGAACTCGCGAATGGCACTGTTTCGACAAGAACTCGCGAATAGTGATTCCTAGCAAGAACTCGCGAATAGTATCTCCCGAACAAGAACTCGCGAATATTGATTCCGAGCAAGAACTCGTGAATAGTAACTCCCGAACAAGAACTCGCGAATAGTAATTCCGAGCAAGAAGTAGCGAATGGCACTGTATCTATAAGAACTCGCGAATAGTAACTCAGATGAAGGTGGTCGCGAGTTTTGGTGCGAAAACTCGCGGATGAGACTGAAAAGCGAAGTCTCGCGACTTCCTTAGCGAATTTGAGCCAGAGCCATGCCTTGGGAGGTACTAAAAGAGTCTGAATCCCTTTTTAGTTCCTTAGGGCTCCTATTTATAGAGAAATCCAGCCCAATTAATAAGTTTCAAGCTCAGGAGCTCAATTTCATTGGATTAAGCCCAAAGTACCTAAATTATATTCAATTAAATTTGAATAAATGCCATTCCGCAATAGAATTCGGAAATGCATCTCGATCGAGAATTAGCCGGAAATATGAATGAGAAAATACTGGAGGACCTCATAAATTAATTCCCTGCTTCCAGATGTCATTTATACAGACAAAAATATCACCACAACTTACTGGTATGCTTCTCGGGTGCCAAATTACGAAAATACCCTTGGCCCCGTCTGGGGCCGAATTTGCCCGAGACTGCTAGAAACATTAGTCAAATGCAAATATGTATGCCCGGGAAGTCCAAATTACGAGAATACCCCCCAAAACTATAGAATGACGTAAATAGACGAGAATACCAAGAATACCGAAAATACATCTAGCCACGTCGGACAAGCTCCCGGGGCATCGTGATACCAAAAACATCCCCGGGTGATATCAATAGTCCCCTGGTTTTCAGATTCAGATTCTGAGTCGTAAACCATATCAAATTAGCGAGTCCCGAAAGTCGATACTTGCTCGTGAATTTTTCCGCAAAAACTGTGAGTTGGGTTTAGAACCCCTCGCAGATGCGATCGTTTTGACACTAAGAACATCAGATTCTGAGCTCGTGCAAAAATCTCGGATTTTTGCCGACACGAGGGTCCGACTTTATAAATATCAGATCCGCCCCCTGTTACAGTACTTATTCGCGGAAACACAAACATCTCGCGACTTTTCGAACGAATTCTCGCGACTCCTCTCATAGTATAGTGACATTCGCGACTTTAGGAACGAGTTCTCGCGAGTACCCTCATAGCACAGTGACATTCGCGACTTATGAACGAGTTCTAGCGACTACTTGCATTGCACAGTGACACTCGCGACTTTACGAACGAATTCTCGCGACTGAAAAGTGACACAGTTGATCTAGTCTAAAAATATCTTGAGTATTTATTTTTAGATCAGTCAATTTTTAATTACTCGAAATTATTTTGTTATGAGGACACGAACGATATACGAGGTTGGGCCCACAATGCATGAGCTTACATACTCGGGAGAGCGAAGCTCTACCTTTGTTTCCACTATAATATTCAAAGGATACAAGTACAATGAGGTGATAACAATAACACACGTGAAAAAGGCTCGAAAAACGATCGAAAACACTCCGTCACGATGAAGCTGCCGAAAACTTGCGAATGAGGGGGCTGGCCGCGAGTTATCGTACGAAAACTCCCGAATAGTGATTTTCGACAAGAACTCGCGAACAGTGCAAGGACTCGCGACTGGCTCTGTTTCGACAAGAACTCGCGAATAGTGTTTCCTAGCAAGAACTCGCGACTCGCACTGTTTAGACAAAATCTCGCGAAGTAACTTCCGAACAAGAACTCGCGAATAGTGATTTCGAGAAAGAACTCGTGAATAGTGACTCCGTGGAGCTGGCCGCGAGTTTTGGTGCGATAACTCGCGAATGGGGGCTGAAAACGAAGTCTCACGAGTACCTTAACGAATTCGAACCAAAGCCTTGCCTTCGAAGATACAGAAAGGGTCAGAATCCCATCTGAGTGCCTTGGGGTCCTATTTATATAAATATCCAGCCCAATTAATAAGTTCAGGCCCAGGAGCCCAATATCATTGGATTAAGCCCAAATTACCTAAATAATATTCAATTAAATTAGAATAAATGTCATTCCGCAATAGAACTTCGGAAATGCATCTCGATCGAGAATTAGCCGGAAATATCGATGAGAAAATACCGGAGGACCTCATAAATCAATCACTGCTTCCAGATGTCGAATATACAGCCAAAAATATCACCACAACTTACGGGTATGCTTCTCGGGTGCCAAATTACGAAAATATCATTGGCTCCGTCTAGGGTCGAATTTGCCCGAGACTGCTATTAACATTAGTCAAAGGAAAATATGTATGCCCGGGAAGTCCATATTACGAGAATACCCCCAAAACTATAGAATGACGTAAATAGACGAGAACACCAAGAATACCGAAAATACCATCTAGACACGTCGGACGAGGTCCAGGGGCATCGTGATACCAAAAAAATCCCCGGGTGATCTCGTCTAAAAATGTTTTGGGTATTTATTTTTAGATCAGTCAATTTATGATTAATTCGTAAATTATGTTGTTGTGGGGACACGAGCGATATACGAGGTTGGGCCCACAATGTGTGGGCTTACGTCCTCGGGAGAGTGAAGCTCTACCTTGGTTTTCACTATAATAGTCAAGTAATACAATTACAGTGAGATGATAACGATAATATGGGTGAAAACGGATCGAAAGACGATCAAATATACTCTGGAAAGCCAAATATAACGAAACGTCGCGAGAAAGGGCTGTAGCAAGCTGGTCGCGATGTTTGGTTCAAAACCTCGCGAGAAGTGGTCAGTCGCGAGGTTTGGTGCGTAATGTCGCGGCTCTGGCTAAGGCTCAGCCTGATCGCGAGGTTTGGTGCGGTTCCACGCGAGAAGGGGCTGGCCGCGAGATTTGGTACGAAATCTCGCGAAAAGGGGCTGCAGTGTTGAAATCTCGCGATTTCGAATGAAAGCCTTGCCTTGGGAGATGCGAAAAGGATCCGAATCCTTTCTTCATGCCTTGGGACCTCTATGTATATGGAAATGGAGCCCAAAATACAAGCTTTGGCCCAAGAGTCCAATTTCATTAGGTTAAGCCCAAAGCACCCCAAATAATCTCCAATTAAATTAGAATAAATACCGCTCCGCAAGATAACGTCGGAAATGCATCTCGACCCAGAATTAGGCGGGAATGTAGATGAGAAAATACCGGAGGACCCCGTAAAATAATCCACTGCTTCCAGATAGCGAATACATAACCATATACTTCGTTGCACCTGATCGGTGCGCTCCTGGGTGGCAAATGACGAAAATACCCCTGGCCCCGTCCGGGGCCGAAATAACACAGAATATTCCAAAATACTTACAGAGACTTAATACGGGGTCCGACGAGCTAGAATACCGAGAATACCACTTGAGAAAGCCACCCGATCGAAATACGAAAATACCGAAAATACCAATAACCACGTCGGACGAGCCTCCCGGATAAGGATAAATATAAGAGAATATTTCCGGGTAATATCAATAAGTCCCCTGGTTTTCAGATTCAGAGTCTGAGTCGTAAACCACATAATAACGGCTCGTCCCGAAAGTCGATACTTGCTCAGGAATTTTCCCGGAAAGACGGATAGTAGGGTTGAAAACCCCTCGCAGACGCGATCGTTTTGACACTAAGAACGTCCGATTCTGAGGTCGGGCGAAAATCTCGGGATTTTTCGGCTCGGAAAATTCCTCTATAAATACAATTTCCACTTCACTGCATTCTCGTTACATTTTCAACGAAACATCGCGACAGCTCTCGTTATACAGTGACTCTCGCGACGTTTGGAGCGAAACATCGCGACGACTTGACTGCACAGTTCCTTTCGCGACATTTGGTACGAAATCTCGTGACGGAACAGTTAATCACAGACTTAAAACTTATAACGAAACCTCGCGACGGAACAGTATAACCAGACTTAAAAACCTTAACGAAATCTCGCGACGGAACAGTGACTATCGCGACATTTGGTACGAAATCTCGCGAGACACTTGTAAAAAATCTGAAAATTTTCCAAAAAATCCCAAAAACCTTAATTTCGAAAATTCCACATCATGTCTTCCGACTCCGCTCGTTCCTCAAATTCCGATGCCTCGGACTCGGACATCCAACTCGGGGAGTTCCAATTCGAGCTTTTCTGCTTTCCGCTCTCCAATTACGAACCCGTATCAACATTTTTTCGATCGGCTCACACGTCTCGAGAATACGGCCGGTTCTCAGAGTCCTGCTGTCAATGTCCTATA
The DNA here is from genome assembly GCA_009725065.1 of Utricularia reniformis. Classification (NCBI taxonomy): domain Eukaryota; kingdom Viridiplantae; phylum Streptophyta; class Magnoliopsida; order Lamiales; family Lentibulariaceae; genus Utricularia; species Utricularia reniformis. Next base: position 118,705 of record RWGZ01001758.1, on the reverse strand, counting down.
GTTTTTTGACCGACCTTTCATCATGCACCCTCGGAAGTGGAAATCTTTGGTGGAGGATTACCACTTCCCTACTGACTGTGTCATCTACCAACCGGGTCCCTCTGATCGGATCCTACGTCCCCCGGTTGGTACCCACACTATTTGCCTTGAATACCTAGAGTGTGGCCTCCGCTTTCCGCTTCACCCGTTTATTTCAGACCTCTTAACCTATTTGAATATCTACCTCTTTCAGCTGAGTCCGAATTCGATATCCTTGGTGGTTGCCTTCATCATTTTCATGGAGACCAACGGAATTTTGTTGGCCGTTGACGCCTTCTTCCAGATATTCCAAGTCAGTTCCACCGTCCATTATGGGGCTCAGGGCTGTGTCTTCTTCCGTCTGAGGCACAAAAAGAGCCCCTTTTCATTTTCGAACTCCCCCTCCAACCATGACTGGAAGAAGCACTTCGTTTTTGTCACCTGCCTAGGCTCCACCAGGTTATCTGCGCTTAGCTTTCCTTGGCGGTTCCCAACTGAGGGGGAGCCTTTCCTTCCAAAATCTTGTTATCCTATTCCACGATCTGTGGCCCCAAAAGCCCTTGAGAAGATCCTCGCCGCGTGTGCTAGATCGGATGGCGCCGATTGGACCCCGCAAACACTTTTCTACGCCCCGATTCTGGTTGGCTCCAAAGTCCTTCCGGCTCACGCCCATTTCAGTAGAGAACTTTTAGGTACCTGGGCCCCGCCTTAATACATAACAATCATCTCAACAACTCTTTCTTAATAAGGAAACCTTTCCAAACAAGCACATAAATATATTTATAGTCATTCAACAGTTTTTCTAACTTCGTTTGCTTATTTTGCAGATAAGATAATGGCTCCCCCTGAAGGTCGTACGAGATTAGGTGATAGGCTGAGATCACTCCGTAACCTTGTTACGGAAAAGGATGAGCTGATTTTCGAGATGGCGCCCGGATCTCGGAACCGCACTGCCGCGGACGAGCTGGCACGGAGTTTGCAAGAAAATGTGCCGCAGGCAGAAGAGACCCGACCGGCTACTCCAGGACCAACTGCTCCGGTAACTGAGGATCAGGAGTCCGCAGGAAATGAGTCGGCTACGGAGGCCCCCGAGAGTCCTGAAGATTTAATCCCTGTGTCTCGGCGGTTAGAGCTTACCGCTAGAGAGTTTTCCCCCGACGAAGGGATGTACGACTTCGCCGAGACACTAGTGGACATTGTCGGAGATGACGAGGAGGGCGAAATAAGCGGGGGTCAATCAATAGATCCGCTCGTGGAGGAGATTGTCCGGGAGGCCCGTCCTAAGGAAAGAAAAAATCAAGGAGCCTCTTCGGACAGAGGGAAAAGACCGGTGGAGGGCCCCACCGTTTCGGAGATTGCGGAACCCGTTAGGATGAGTGGGTTAACCGCCGAGTTCCTCGATGCCTTCCGAATAAGAGATATACCAAAACACGTAGTGAAGGAATGGCTCGAGATGGGACGTCAGGCTGGCCTGATATTAATAAAAGATGGAGTCACCTTTCGGATTCCGAGAGGTGATAGTGTTTCCAATAGGCCAGCCTTGACGTATTTTGAAAGAAATCCGTCACTCCCGCCGCGTGGACGAGATGACCACACGGTGTTTACCGACTTCGGTCGGTTGATGAGCCAGTTTGCGACCGCGCGTCGCATGATGGGAGAGGTTTGTAATCAAATCAGCCATCGCTATTTACTTTTTATTTCGCCCGTAACTCATACGTTTTGTTGTTTTTGCTTTGTTTCAGATGGAGCGGACGGTTGTGGAGATGAGCACCGCAGCCGCAGTAGGGGAGTATTGCATGCTTAGGCATTCGGAGCTTGATAGCCCGGACCTAATAGGGGAGCAGACGAAGAAGGCCCAAGAGATGGCGGCACTCCGGGAAGAACATAACAAGGCAATCGATGCCCTAATTCGGGTTCATCGCAGCGAATTAACGGAGTGTGCGGCGTTTCATATCGGGAAGAGGCATGCTCTTAAGCAATCGATTGATACTCTCAAGACGAATGAGAAGTATGCTCAAGACAAATTGAAGGAAGTTAGGGCTGAGACCGAAGACAAATTGAAAAAGGCCAAA
>RWGZ01001758.1:20434-116250 GCA_009725065.1 Utricularia reniformis | reverse complement strand
GGGGAGAAAACCCCAGATAAATCCTCAGGTCCGAACGAGATCGTCATCTTGTCCAAATCTGTCAGTTGGACCATGTTTACTTCCATGAAGCGCCCTTTTTGATGTAACGCCTGATAAGAGCGTTTGCGGGCGCGGTTCGAATCACCGACGCTTTTTCCTCCAGCGATAGTCATAATATTGGGGCCTAAGTTTCCCCATCTTGGTTGGCCATTTTCAAAGTTCAAAATAGGTTGACCCTGATTGGGGCCAACCGGAGGAGGAGGAGGTAGTGCCTGTTGGTTTGCCAGGGCTGGTGGGTAGGCGTCATATCCATACCCCTGCTGATTCCTCTGCGGCTGATGCCTGCCACGGCCGCGGTAGTTTCCTCTCCTTCCTCCTCTCTGATTCTGTCTACCCCCGTTGAAATATCCTCGGCCACCCTCTTGACGCTGGCCACGTTGACCGCCATTTCCACGTCCTCTTTCATTCGCACGTGGTGCGTCGACTCTTGGAGGTTTGGGTGCCGCCCCCTCCGGAATATCGATCTTCCCCAGTTTAGACTCGGGGAGAGCTTCCACAGTACTGATCAGCTCATCAAGCTGACCCAATTCTAGCAACCTTTCCACTTCGGACATTAGCTCTTGACAATCATTCGTTGTGTGTCCAAAGCTCCGATGAAAACGACAAAACACCTGAGACTCGTAAGTCCCCTGTGTTGGTTCTTGTAAGGGAGGGGGATAGCGGAGAGATCCCCCCTTCTTCTGCTCAATGATAGCGAAGATTTGTTCGTAGTTGTATGTCGGAAAAGCTCTGAGCTTTGATTTTGCGTGCGGGACAACCTTGTCCAAACCACGGCATGCAACAATATTGTGGGACCCGTACGTCCGCACTTCGATCACTCCATGGTATTGTAGACCTTCATCTTCTCGGATGTACTGTGTACATCTCAAAGCCAAATCCTCCATACCTTCCGGAGGATCTCTGTTCAAGGAATTACATAACGGGTGCCCAGCTAGAATAAGCTGCAGCACCCCGACTTTCTCACTGACTGTAATCCGAGGTATTTTCCTACACTCGGCCTCAAAACGGGTAATAAAACCCAACAATCTCTCAGAAGAGTCATACCGCAACGCGGTCAAAGAAGTAATAGACTTTATTGGCGTGTTGAAAGGTGCGATGGCCGAATAGAATTGATCCTTGAAATCTTGATAAGAAACGATTGAACGTTTCGGCAATCGGTTGAACCACCGGAGGGCTGATTCTTTAAGAGAAGCGGCAAAAACGAAGCACATAGCCGCATCACTGAAATTTATCAAACTTACATGAATCTCCAGATTCGATGTATGAACATGCGGGTCAGTCGACCCGCGATACTGTGGGAGATCTTTTGGCATTTCAATAAACTCGGAGCGAGTGGCTCTGATAATTGCCATGGAAAAAGGGGATAGGGCATTCGATGTATTCCATGGACTTTGCAAAACCTCTAGGGACGGTGAAGCCTTTCCCCAACTACCGATGGGCTCATTAGCCCTCTCGTTCTCAAAATAATCTCCCTCGTAAGCCGAGGTTTGATGAGTGTCCCGGGTGTGTTCCCCTTACACTCGTCTCCTTTCCTGGCCAAGAGTCAGGTTGGCTTCCAGCTGGTTCATTCGAGCCTCGCTCTGTTCCAGTTTCCCGCTCATCTCTTTCAACTTTGATTCGATCATCTCTCCAATCTTTAGCAAAGTGTTGCTTTGCTCTTCGACTGCTGCGGCATTTGCCCGCGGTTCGGGATACGATCGACATGATCCTTTGAAGCCATATTGATAACCGGTTCCGGGGTGGCATTACTCCTTCGAGCTCTCCTTTGAGCCTCAACTTGCTCCAATTGGGCGATTAGAATACGCCTTCGCTCCTCGAGATCCTCATCGGTTTCTATTGGATCTGCAGATCTAGATCGTACAGGTGGTGGCAGGTGGGCGGTATTACGAACCGCAACTCGGCCAACTCGCGCGAATTCATAACATTTAGATAGGCGCTCGCGCGATTGAGGATAAAAACTTGGTCCCTCCCCGGATGAAAACCCGCTCCGGGAGGGCCGGATAGTAATATTATGAGCAGGGGGCTCTTCCAGAGCTGACGATCGAACCCCCGATAATACATTAAAGTCGTCATTAATTTGAGGGATAGGATCCGCCTCAAATTCTTCATCGAAAATATCTTCATTAGGAATCCGAGTAGTCATGATAATAGTAGAAATCCACACTCAGCAATAAAGCCCTCNTTGCAAAACCTCTAGGGACGGTGAAGCCTTTCCCCGACTACCGATGGGCTCATTAGCCCTCTCGTTCTCAAAATAATCTCCCTCGTAAGCCGAGGTTTGATGAGTGTCCCGGGTGTGTTCCCCGTACACTCGTCTCCTTTCCTGGCCAAGAGTCAGGTTGGCTTCCAGCTGGTTCATTCGAGCCTCGCTCTGTTCCAGTTTCCCGCTCATCTCTTTCAACTTTGATTCGATCATCTCTCCAATCTTTTGCAAAGTGTTGCTTTGCTCTTCGACTGCTGCGGCATTTGCCCGCGGTTCCGGGATACGATCGACATGATCCTCTGAGGCCATATTAATAACCGGTTCCGGGGTGGCATTACTCCTTCGAGCTCTCCTTTGAGCCTCAACTTGCTCCAATTGGGCGATTAGAATACGCCTTCGCTCTTCGAGATCCTCATCGGTTTCTATTGGATCTGCAGATCTAGATCGTACAGGTGGTGGCAGGTGGGCGGTATTACGAACCGCAACTCGGCCAACTCGCGCGAATTCATAACATTTAGATAGGCGCTCGCGCGATTGAGGATAAAAACTTGGTCCCTCCCCGGATGAAAACCCGCTCCGGGAGGGCCGGATAGTAATATTATGAGCAGGGGGCTCTTCCAGAGCTGACGATCGAACCCCCGATAATACATTAAAGTCGTCATTAATTTGAGGGATAGGATCCGCCTCAAATTCTTCATCGAAAATATCTTCATTAGGAATCCGAGTAGTCATGATAATAGTAGAAATCCACACTCAGCAATAAAGCCCTCAATGGGATAAAAAATCTCGGTCCCCACGGACGGCGCCAAACTGATCTAGTCTAAAAATGTTTTGGATATTTATTTTTAGATCAGTCAATTTTATGATTAATTCGTAAAATGTGTTGTTGTGGGGACACGAGCAATATACGAGGTTGGGCCCACAATGTGTGGGCTTACGTCCTCGGGAGAGCGAAGCTCTACCTGGGTTTTTACTATAATAATCGAGCGATACAAATACAATGAGGTGACGGCAATAACATAGATGAAACCGGCTCGTGAAATAATCGAAAATACTGCACGATAGTGCGGAAAATACTGTACGTTGAGCGCGACCGGTGCTGTACGATAGTGCAGAAAAACCTGTACGCTGAGCGCAGTCACGTGAACAGGTTGGAGTTCTCGCGACTGGTGACTGCAGGGAGGAGTTCTCGCGAATAGTGACTGCAGGTATGAGTTCTCGCGAATAGTGATCAGAACAGGGGTAGTCACGCGAACCGGTTAGAGTTCTCGCGAATAGTGACCTGAACAGGGGTAGTCACGCAAACTGGTTAGAGTTCTCGCGAATAGTGATTGCAGGGAGGAGTTCTCGCGACTTCGTGCCTTAGGAGATGCGAAAATGATCCGACCTCTTTCTTCATGCCTTGGGACCTCTATTTATAGGGAAATGGAGCCCAAAATACAAGCTTTGGCCCAAAAGTCCAATTTCATTAGGTTAAGCCCAAAGCACCCCAAATAATCTCCAATTAAATTAGAATAAATACCGCTCCGCAAGATAANTTAGGGACTAAAATCGCCATAATTTCAAATTTTGGGACTAAATTAATCGTACATAACTTGAAGGATCAAAATCGTCACAAATTCCAAAGTTTGAGGACTACTAACGGCATTAGAGATTAAATTTACCAAAATTATGAAATTACGAAAAACAAATGTGTCATTACCAAAATTTAAGAACTTCAATTGCATAAATTATAAACTTCTAGCACCAAATTTGGCATACATATAACTTTGATAACTTGTTTTACCAAATGTGAGAAAATATGAGAATATATTTTATCACATAAAGTATAAGAACTTAATTTGCCACAATTCCAAAAATATAATAATTAAAATTACCAAAAATATGAAACTAGGATAACCAAATTTATGTATCGCTAAAAAAAATATTCTCATTTTTCTCTGTATTATTCCACCAAATTAGCGTATGACATGCATCCCCATCATGAGCAGAATGCAATTTACATATTCCCCGTCTTGACAATGTACATTCGGCAAATCCCAATATGTGCCATACATCCAACAACGTGATGTCACCTTGCCAAGTGTGAATAACAAAGTACATGTCATCGGACGACACCCTCAACTATAGCAATCAAGAGATAAAATAGACAATAAAATACCAATAAGCATACCAAATCCGTTGATATTCCTAGCTGGATAGTTACTAAAAACAATGAAAATCACGCAACAAAATAGAATCCAACAACAAAAAAAGTAGCTATAAACAACCAACTCACTTGAATCCATTAGTTTGAGAGGTTATTTCCATCACCACCATCATCATCAAATCCTTGGCTCTTTCGAAGATTCGAAACGAGTATCCACATGTTCGTAAGTTCATTCTCAAGTTCAACTTCTCTCTGTTTTGATATTTCAAGTTCCCTATGGAGTTCACCTTCAATCTGTTCCTTTTCAGCAAGTGCAACCTCAAATGAATGTTCCCTTTCACGGCTCAGTGCTAGTTCTCTCTTCATATCTGTGTTCGTTGTTCCTTGCTCCGGCTTTCTAGCATAACTATCTTTTCGTAGGTTCCGGCTAGGAGTTGCTGTGCGGCGTTGAGAAGGAGACTTCTTTAGTGCCTCCAGTTCAGTAGATAATCGGTTGTTCTGGTTCATTAGCTTTGCAACTTCTTCAGATAGAGCTTTCAATTCAACAGCTGCTGCTGATGCTAATCCCTTCGCATATGAACTCTCTTCTGCAAGTTTTTTGTTGCGTAACCCGAGCTCATCCTTCGACTCAGCTAACTCAACAACTTTCTTTCTCAGTTCCTCAACCTCAACTGCCTAAGAGAAGTAAGAGCATAAAGTTAGCCATACGATAAATAAACGAAAGTTCTGCAAAGTATACTTTAGTTATCATGAAGCACTCACTCGAGAAAAAAAAGGAAAAATGCAATTTCTTCGGGACAAAGACACTAGTAAGAACAGAGACATATTGGTTGAGACACATACGTATTCGTAGTACAATAGAAGGTTATGGGTTCAATCTCTTATATAACGTTCGTGGTGTGTGTTTCAAAAAACAATAGAGGAATATAGATCTAGGATCTCAATGAAACCGACTTCTTTTCTCCAATGACATGTTATAAAGATCTGCAAGTAGGTTTCTTTCATATTCTATATTTTACTCTACAGCTAAATTCTCCACGGAAACCATTTTACTTCACAATTACAGCATATGCATGGGTCAAATAAGAGTGAAATATAGAGAGGTCTGAACCTGAGTGCGTAGAAGCAACATATCATTTGAGGGCACTGGCAGTGTGCCCAGTGGGTTGAAACTTATTTTTTCAAGAGCATCAGAGAGTTGCTGTGTCAACGAGACAACTGTTTGTTGCAATTTCTCACATTCCAACGTCTGAAAAAAACTTCGGTTAGCTATATACACTCAGTTCAGGAATTCAGGAGGTATAAAGGTGAAATGGAATCATACTTTTTTGTTCAGCTGGTCTTGGATTACCCTGTTGTCTGCAGCTTTGACCTGAACAAACAATGAAATGCACTTATTGATGGAAAATTGGTCCAACAAGGTGAAAGCACTAATAGGACATCATTAAAATGCAAACTACAAAGACGAGAATTTAATTTTGAATTATAGTATGCATTAAAATCGTGCACCAGGTTACTAGTATAGATTATAACTCGATCAAAAAATTCAATCAAAAAAGCTTCTATAAAGGTTAAAATTAGATCACCTCTAGTTCAAGAGACTTTTCATTTAACCGAGCAATCAACCCGGCCAATGCCTGCAAAGTAAACATGTAGTTTAGACTTTCAATGAAGAATAGCAATTTAAAAATTAAATAGTCGGATTTAATTTGAATCAGCTACATGGGATTCTTCCAGTCTGTCCTCTCTTTGTGGCCTGACAGATTCATTTATTTGATTTCCCAGAAATGAAATTTGCCTCTTCTTCTTTAGTATTTCTTCTTTCAGATTATTGATTTCAACCTAAAATAAGAAATAAAACGGTATACTTCAAGAACGGCTTCTAAAAATGAGTCAATGACAATAGACTTACTTGCATATCATCCCTTGGGTTTTTCGCAGCCTCATCTGATAAACGTTTCAAGGCACTAACATGAAGTGCCATTTCACCTGACAAAATCTTCTGCTGTTCTCTCAGAAGATCAATTTCATCCATGCTCCTCAGGTCAACCTTGTATAAATTGCAAATACAGGATTACATTATAATACAATGTAATAAAGAGAGATCAATCTACCCATCTCACCCCACCAAAAAAAAGAAAAGGAGTTTTCTATCTCATACCACTAAAGTTCCATTTTCTAAAAAGCACTCCTCGGGTTGAAACTCATCTTCATTATGCTTCATACCAATGGAAGCAGCACTTTCTACCACTGAATGTGAGTTTCTTGCTTCAGAGTCAACATTGGAACTCAAAGCTTGAGGGGTGGATGCACTGCTTGCTGATATGATTCCATTTGATTTCTCACTCGAGCTTGCAATAGTTCCAATGCCAGTTTCTTTTTTCTAGAAAAAATACAACAGTTCAGCTTGATAAAATCCAGTTATAAATCAATAAACAAAAAGAAACAAAACAGCTGAATGACTAAAACTAATGGAAATCAGTTCATTCAAGTTGGCATATATAACTAAGAGACTACATACTCGTAACTTTAACCAGCTCATCAGCCCGTTTTTCTTGCTCTTTTTCTCATCTCTCAGCTTATCATCTACAGTTTCCGCATTTCCATCAGGAGGAACAAGGATATCGATATTGTCGTCATCAAGTAAGAGGTCTCGTCTTTTATGTGGAAGATAAGCAAGCTGTCACAAAAATCAAGTAACAGGATTACCATTATTAAATACATTACGAGAAAATGATTGATCACAAAAGCCCAAACAATAATGAAATAGAAGAAAAATATGAAAAGAGGGAGATAGAGAGAAACTGAGAGGTTGGAAGGAAATGAAATGTGTAAGGAACCTCTTCTTCTCCAAAGGAATGTCTTCTCAAAGGCCCTGAGCGTTGAGGAAATCTTGATTGCTTAGAAGCCTTGGTCGATACCAGAATTAGTTTGGTCAGCCTCTGTATTCTTCCCATTAACGCAGCTTTCGATTCTTCCTCTTGTTCCAATCTTGACTGCATTCGTACTTGGCCATCTTCAAGCTTTACAAGCCGTAATGAAATAAAATGACGATTATTTGACAGGATAGCATGAATATCAAAGACCCGACAAAAATAGAAGCTCGTGGACTTCTTTATACTGGGAAATGCATATGTAAAAAGAAAGTAATCCTGATATGTATGTTAACTAAAGCCCACCGAGAGCAACAAGAATATATTATCTTGAATTTCAATTTACACCAATGAGGCCAAAGCTGATATGTCTAAAGGTTCAAGTATTAACAAAAGGAATCATATATGCAGAAGGAGAAATGAATAGATTATTGGAAAATCAGGCAAGGTTGACCAAGAAAGACTAAAGATCAAGTTAAAGAAATTTCATCTCGCTTCATCATATGTTCCTAAATACTTGGATCTAATAATGAAGCCATATGCTGGATGTCAAAATAAAAGGCACCTTCTGTTTTAGAAGCAGTATATCACCATCTCCATTGCCTGCCATTTGTGGAACAGAAATTATGCCTCTTTTCAGATGCTCCAACTCTTCCTTTAAGCAACGTATCTCATTTTGGTACTTCTTTATCAGTGATTTTTCATCAACTATCTGCATTTTGACACAAGAAATGAATGAAAGTCACAAAAAATTCATTTTCATCAAGATTATCTGGACTTAGCACACCTTGTTCTGTGCTGCTTGAATTTCAATGTGCTTTGCCCTGTGTGCGAACTTCAATGTGTTGTGTGTCTCCTCGGAATTGCTAGATGATGGAGTTAGAGTGCAGATCATCTGAAAATTCGAAAAATCAGGTAACTTAATTATTCTTGACAAAGCTATAAAATTAAAAATAAAAACTACAAACTGAGGTTATATTTTGAAAATTTTCAATGAGGAAGCTATGCTGCCTTGATTACAATATCATGATTTGCAGCTCATTCAAAAGTTTCAGTTTGATTACTCACAGATACACGCCCATGGCCACAAAGAGAGGACTGTAGGAGCCTAGTTAACTTGGAGTCCCTGTAGGGCACATGTGCAGATTTCCCATCTGTTAATTTGGAAATTACCTAATGATAGAATAAGAAACACCAACATGTCAATGAAAAGGAGCCAACAATGAAAATACACATTACACACTAAATATCAGGAAACAAACTTAATTTGGATAGTAAAAACATCCTAAAATTTTTAATCAGAAGACATTAGTAAAAAAACTCTTCAAATATCTGATATGAAACTAGTACCCAACATAATTATGTTATGATCAAACTAGCGCTAGATCCGATTTGCAGGCTGGAGAGTGCAGAGATGTATATTTTTGGACCAAAAATAATAATTGGAGCAAAGCAGCAACTAAATATATGAATTCAGGCCCCTCACAGTTCCGAGTGTCAGTAAACTCTTATTGATATAAGAACCCTCTTTTCTACGCAAGCCTGTTGTCTCCACCCTTGAACTCTCTGATCCTGCCAAATCAATCAGGTTCTGCAAGTAAGAGATAAATGTCAAATTGTGAGGGCAAGGGGAAACTGCCGCAAATGAATAAATATAATAAGCAGAAAAGTCTAATACCAGCTGGGACAATGTAACAGCTTCGCCTTCGCAGTTTTCACCACAGGGGCCACTCTCAATAGTCTGCAAACCAAACACATGGATAACATTTCCGGATCGATAAAAAGAGAACCCCACAAGATGAATGGCAAAAATAAATACCAGCGTGAAGATTGTATGGCTTCTACTGCTTTGCATGTTGAAGTTCGTAGAGCCCACATGCCTATGTTCTGCATGATCAAAACCAAATTATATCCATGTGCATTAAGAAAATGGAGTACCATGCCATGATCAATAAGTATCACCAATACTATGGCAATTTAGTTGAACTGCGCGATACAATCACTGCTTACAAAGCTGGTATGTTTACCTTCTCCAGCAGCAATAAGGGAGAGTGCATGCGCTGGGGATAATACAACTTCATCCTTGACCCCTTCGACAAATGTTCCCTGCAGTACAATTACTAAAAATGAATAACAGCCGATTACTGAGTTCTCAACACAATCAAATAAAATATATAAAGGGATGACAAAAATAACGAACTTTGATATGGCAATTATATGTAAAATTTAAGCCAATGATTTTCGATCCATGACAACGTTTGTTCCATCAGACAACAAGAAAGTTTATTGGACTGTTATTAAAACAAACCTGAGCATCTTCCCTTATTCTCAAATTTTGTCCAGCAGGATTCAACAAGTCATTGATGACCTGAAATGGTAACAGATAAAAAACATTGTTCCCATTTTGGAAATGAATATGAGAAGAAATCGATATAAAAATTTATTTCTACGTGCACAAGGGTTCAACAGCATATAGGAGAAATTAACTCAATCCAAGCAATTACTCTGGAATAGAATGCATAAAACGAACATATCCAGAAAAGATAGTCACAGTTGAGAAGAGGAAAAACTATAATGATGCATTTTCATGAAAAAGAAGATGCAGTTGCGGCATGTCCTTGAGGGAAGCATGGAAGGAGAAAATGGTGGTGAACAAATTATTTTGATCGTTAACTGAAATGGCTAAGGTAAGCATTTAGGCCACTTCCATCACTTTACAATATCTGGTCAAATGTAAATTATTCATCTACAATTTTCCCTATACCATCAGAGTAGGAGCAGTAGCCTGAATTCGTGTCAAAGACCAAAAACATAAATAAATGCTGAATCTGACCTCATTGTATATTTCAAGATACGAGACGCGGAGAAGAAATTCCCTGGTTGGTGTCTGAAGTAGACATGATATATTATAGAATATTTGTGTTATTGATACTTCATAGAATGAAGTATTGAAATCACATTACCTCTTGAATAATGCTAAAAGCATCTTTCACAGCCAATGGGATAATACCAGGAGACCTCTGATCACCCTATATGTCAAAGATGTATTTTTAACAAAATGCTATATGAAGCCAGCAGAAAACATAGAGAACATGAATATCCATAGTAAGTAACCACGATACATATAGATACAGATAAAAGGGAAAAAGAAATCTGAGAAATACATCCAATATAAAGGAAGAGAAGGATGGACTTACATGCATAGTATGTGTCTTTCCACTACTGGTAACCCCATACGCAAATATCGTACCTATGATTAGGTAAGAATCATGAAAAAATAAATGAGTGACTAGAAGCAATATCTGGCTGCAAAAATACAACCACATAGATCGTTTGAATCATAGCTCACGTTAAATCCAGGCACCTTATGGAGAAGATTCTAGGCTCTTGCTAAGTAATGTGAGCTAGAATCTTATTGTATGAACTATGTATAACATAATTATATGTCCAAGAAGTCAGAATAGTTGAGCAGTTCATGTTAAGTTACCTAGAGGGGTATGTTGTTCCTATCAACTCATCTACTTCATCTTAAGGTTCAAGAATTAGATACTCTTGCAATTCCATAAAGATTGATTTGTTCACAATGCTAATTCACTAGTCCAGAAAATAGAAGTTTAAATTGATAAATACAAAATCAAGATAGATAGCTGCAGATCAAAAATAGAAGTTCCAATGAGCACCATATCAACACAAACTTGAAGAATTGAGCCACATACCATTGATTCCCTCCATCGCACCACTGACAATGTGCTGTGCAGCAACATCATATACATGTCTTGTTGTTGTGGTAGGGCCAAATACTCGATCTAGAATATACATTTAATTATCACTGGTAAATTCTGTTATCTAAATCACACAATATAGTCCGTTCAAATGGATAAATTAACTACAGCTTCCGGACTAAAGAACTTAATCAACATCATTGTACAACAACTAAGTAGTGCATGTCAATTGCAGTAAAAAAATTAGAGCCGGATTAAACAAAAAAATATAAGACTGATCAAGAATACATACATCATTGGAACAAATAATGATTCGCTGACCCATTTAAGACTATACCATATGCATAAGCGATTGACGTATTATGCTCATTCCTCACAATATTGTCCCCATCTGCATACCAAGCGATCTCTTCCCCATGGCGAATTTCCCTTGGACTGCATTCAGGTGGTTCAAGGAATCAAAATGGAAGCATGAAAAGAGCCTCACAAGATTAATTACTACTTATTTATTCTTCTACCTTAGAGGACGGAACCTCAAAGTTACTGTTATGTTCTCTTTAGACCTTTCAACACCCAGAGATGCACTTTCTGGGTGGAAATACGGAGGTTTACTTTGAGCAGATGATGATGCTGGTGAACTCAAGCCATCAACCGAAGGCTCCAAATACCGAACAGAAGAAGACGTAGTTGAGGATGCTGGCGAGATGCTAATGTTATTGACAGCAGGCAATGTACCACGTCCTCTTACTCTCGATCCATGACGAGAAGCCATTGACGTTCCTGGAACAAAAGTCCAATCAAAATCAAAATTCAAGTCCAGAAAAACACAATCACTGTCGCGAAACGAAAAATTCTTTCTATATCTCCAAACAAATAAAAAAAATAAAGGCACCTAAAATGCAGGTTATGAAATCAAACACGCGCCCAATCGCAAATAAACAACAACATTTCACAGCCCAAGTCTTCACAAGACACAATTCCTCCTCAATTAAAACCGATAACAGATCTTCGCAGAAAAACACGTTCTCAACAGCTGAGAAAAAAGCACCAACAAATCAAGCTATAACAATAAAATAACTGGTTAAATGCTTGCCTGTTACGCAATGCCGTCGGGAAAAAGGTAGGCATCAATTGCAGAGAGAAGAAAATAAAAAAAAAAACACAAGGAATCTCCCTTTGTTCCTAAAACGGAGGGAACAAAAAGCCCCCAACCCGGCGCGTGATAAAAGTGTCTTTATGCGTCCAAGTACGTACTTAGTGTAAATCAAGTCTTTTTAGTGGTACGCTTTGCTGTCAGATGTGTAAATTTCAAACTAGGGTTGTTCCTAATTCCTTGAATTAATTATACTTTACGACGTCGTTTTCCAATTTTCCAATCATTCAGAACCCGTACGTCTTTGTTTTATAAGAAAAAAACAAAAAAACATCTTAATAATACAGAGAAAAATAAGTAGGACAAATGTTAAAATAAAGTGGCAACATATTTGCGTTTTTGACGATGCAATCACGTCATATAAATACTTCTCATAATGTATCTTATTTATTTATGCATCAGAAATGATAATAAAAGAGATCTCTGATTACATTCATACTCAACATATTCGCAAAAAATTCTCAATCCCAGAACCCAATTACCTAAGTTCCTCGCGTTGAACTGTGGAGGTATGATTATCCTCTATTTGTCTAGTGAGCAACGAAACACCATAATGCGCAGCGCTCGAAAGAGCATAGTAAGACGTCACGGTGAGTTGCGTGAATCTTGGAAGTGCATAACCTGTCAATAAAAGCATATAGTATGCCAATGTGAGGAATTTGTTGTATATCAAAGTGGTTATGACAAAAAATACGCAAATGTTCAGCTTTATAAATGAACATAAGTAAATGCAAAAAGCAGCATTTACCTCCAAAAGCAGCACTAGCTGCTGAAAACATTAGAAGGGGTGGAAGCTGAAAGATTTAGATAATGAAAATGTTAGAAATGATAACGAAAATCAGAAGTAAAAATAAATATACGAGATGAAAAAGATGATGGAATTTAAAACGAAGAAGTGGAAAAATAGCAAACATCTTACCCCAACAGCAAAAGGAAGCCATTTTGGCCCTTTTACTTTGTTTTGAATGTAAGGCATTCCTGAAAAATAAATGAAACAAGGCATGTCAAAAAAACTAGAGAACATGAGATGGAATATTAAAAAGAAGCTTTAGTTTACGGAGTTTACCTGTGTTGAAACCATGGACGGTACTAAGCAACCCACCTAAACCTGTGCCTGCCTGTCCATAAGAAATAAATAAAGGTACAAGAAGCTAACATTACGNTTTATCAATCATTATAGAAATCGTCAAACTTACAAAAATTCAATGAAATTTTGAAGAGATAAAAAACAATGCTAATCATATATAATTTATATTTTCCCAAAAAATAATTTGAATGTAAATTTGTGTGATTATTTTCTTTCATTTACTAACAATTTTGTATTTCTCATTGTCGCATATTTTTCATAAATTTGATCACCTTAATATTGTTTTCTCTCTATGTAAAACCAATGTTTTTATACCGATCTATTTATCGAGAAGTATCGGTATTTTTCGAGTACCATATGTTACCAAGTTTTAAATTAGAATTATAGGTTTTTTGCATTTGATCATCAAAATAATACAATGTTATCTTTTAAAATTAAAATGTAAACAAAAAATCAATTTTGATATTGGGCATATCGGTCTAGACATGAAAGAAATTTAGAATCGATATTGTTTAAAATAGATAAGATATTGACCTTCATCCGGGGTTTTTTCAAAAGTACTATTATTTTTCATTTATGATGAGATGAGGGTTTCGGGACCCGATACTCCTAACTGGCGGAGATCCAAGTGTACTAGGCTAATTCATATGACAAGAAACGAACTTACGCGACCCAATATCATAAACTTGACTCATTCAAGATAATAAGCCTGAATGCCTACATAACTAATGAAGCGCAAATGCACATTTAACTTGCATGACCGAAGGTTAGAGTTAGACAAGACTTAGTGTTTCGGGGACCGATCTCTTCGATCGGTTCAAATGGTTACATTAAGCCTCGGGCATACTCATGTTTTCTGTGCTTCGGGTCTGTCCACGTTTCTATCAGGGGAAAACGACATTGTCAGAAGCGGTTACAGAGTGTTTTTACGCACGATTCCTCTCTATAAATACATGGCTTTAAGACTAGCTTGTGAGGACCTTTTGGATGCGCGAAATCGTCGTTACTATGCCGATTTCACTCCTTGCACTTTATTTACTGCCTTAGTCATTTTCATAAGCCTCTACTATTTGTAATCATGAATTGTTTCATCAATATATTGACTAAGAGCATTACAAGCTCTTTGTCCGGTGGTTTTTTCCCATTTCTCTAGAGGTTTTCCACGTTAAATCGATGTGTCATTCGCTTTATTTGCATTTTATAATCGTTTCTCTCATTTTAAACAAATTAGAACAAGTTCGATTTATTCGAACATGTCGACTGTTGATACCTGGTCTTTTAGACCACAACAATTTCCCTTTCAAAACTACTTTTTTTTTAAACTACATTTTTTTAATTATAAAAATACTCATATATAATATTTACAAGTTAGGGGTCATATTTGAAATTTTAAAAATTTCAAAAAAACCAACATAGAAATCACTCAGGAGTACTTTTTTGCTGCCAAACGTGAGTGCATATAAGTAATTTTTTATCTTTCATATTATCCACAACCCCCCACCTTTATCAATCACATTATTCCCTCCCAACCATATAGTATCTTCCGCATGTTGAGAAAGGTGAAGTAATGACTTCGTAAATAGCAAACCGTTATCTGAATAATATTCTTTAACATTTGGACAATTTTTAACATTCGGACAATCCTAAAAATAACACAAAGCAATCTTTTTACGTTTTTATCGATGCATCTTTCTTAGCATGTTTTCGTCTTGGTCTCTAGTCCATCTCACCTAAAAAACGAGAAGTTCGTGCTCTACCCGCCTCTTGTCTTTGAGTCCGTAAGTTCTTGTTGCGCACTAGTACAAAAAGTGCACATCCAACTATGGTTCTTTTGGATATTATAATTGATATGCATATGTAGCTATCATTGTTTCAATAGCATACTCATCTTGTAACAATCTGGGTAGATCAATTTTGTAGTATCTACATACCTACAAACACAATAAAATATAATCATTTTTATATCAATAAACTTGTTAAAAATGTAGTAAACATTAACCTGCATGACATGTGAACAAGACACATTATATACTAACTATTTTCCACAAGAACAAGATCAATCCTTGAGATTAACAACATATACTTTAGCGTGATGTCCTAGTTTACCTAGAACCTTTAAATATGTTGTCATATCAACCGTATTATAGTCTTGTTGCTTTCTTATCCCAATAACAATATCTTTTATAAACTTTGTCTGGCCATATATGTCAGTTCTTTCTCGAAAGCTCAATCTTATTGCGATGTTGAGTAAAAAAATCCAAGCAACGAACAAAAGTAGATTGTGCAATAGATGTGATAGGTAGACGTCATACATTTTTCAACACACTATTCAAACATTTAACCCGATTTGAAGTTTTAGCTCAGTACATAACACTTAATAATGTTAACCAAATATAAAAACACAATAAAAGGATATGAGTCATACCTCGCTCCACCATCATGTGCGAGAGTCCATCGTGTAGCTCTATATTTTGCAACCACCTATAAGCACACTAACATTTTGTATGAATCTTCTCCATGATTTCATCGAACTTATTTCAGTTGCATATGCCGTAGCCCAAACCAAATCTTTGAGATAACTATTTCGAAATTTATCCATGAAATTCAAAACTACATGTCGAATACAAAATCTATAACAACCATCGGGATCATTGGATGCATACATTCTACGTAATTTTCCTATTAATCCAGGACCGCGATCAAATACGAAACATATAAAACGTTCTTTACGAATAATATGCTAACTAATGAGTTCAAGAAACCAACTCCATGCATCACTACTTTCCTCATCCACTATAGCAAATGTCAAAGGAACTTTATGTTCACCTACGTCGAGTGCAACTGCAACCAAAAGTGATGAGAGCTTCGTAGTCTGGTATCCCAAACTGATAGAGGCCAAAAACATCTTGGGCCGACCCACATGACGGAAGACAAACCTAGGAGATCCAATATTTAGCAATGGTATAGCCCATTTGAGGTAATATGACCCAAAGGGGCAATGGTCTAGCTCATTTGAAGTAATAGAACCCAAATGCCCACATAACTAAAGAAGTATGCATACTCAATTAACTATCCGGACAGAAGGTTAGAGTTGGATAAGACTCGGCGCTTCGAGGACCGATCTACTGGATTGGTACAGACGGTTACAGCGAGCCTCGGGAATTCACACGTTTGTTACGTTTCGGGCATGTTCACGTTTTCTACACTTCGGGGTTATCCACGTTTTATGTCAAGGGAAAATGATGAGACCCACAAAATGGACAGTCGAAGACTTAATTCGTTTTACTTGGAGGGATGTACTTGGAATGTTAATTGATGATAGATTAAAGGAGCCATCAATATGTTTTATTTTATTAAATTTAGTTTAATTTAGGCCCAATTGACTTAATATTTAAAGTTGGGCGATAATAAGACTCATTAGGTCAAAGTAGTTTGCGTTATTAGGGTTTGTTATAAATAAACCTCTAGCATTCTAATTAGGGGACTTTTGATTGATTATGTGTGAGGGTTCCTCCTTAGGTTTTTTGATAAACTATTCCGAACTTATCAAGATTTATCTTGTGGCGTTCACCTGGTTTATCACTCTCAATTCATTATTTGTTCTGTGAGTGTGGCACATTTATCCTTCTTTTTATTTGAGTACAATTTTATGTTTCTTACTTTTATTCCATATATTTTGTGGGTTACGTGTTATCTAAATTTGAGGGTCACATCAGAAAACGACGTTGTCAGAGGCGGTTACGGAGCGTTTTCCACGCACGATTCCCATCTATAAATACATGGTTTAAATGTTAGCTCGAGAGGACCTTTTGGATGTGCAAAATAGGTTATTACTCTGCCAATTTCACACCTTGTCTTTCTTATTTGCCTTAGTAATTTTCATAAGCTTCTAATTTTTATAATCTGAAACTATTTTATTAATCGATTGACTAAGAGCATTTTAAGCGCTTAGTCTTGTGGTTTTTTCGCATTTCTCTAGGGGTTTTCCACCTTAAATCGTTGTGTTATTTGTTTATTTAGCATTTTACAGTCGTTTCCCTAATCTAAACAAATCAAACCAGGTTTATTTTATCGTGAATCGGTTACTGTTGGTACATGAGTCTTTCTGACCATATAAAAAAGCTTGTGACGATAATCTGTATAAAGATGAGTTCCATCAACCGTGATAACTGGTTGACAATATTGATATGCATTGATATACGGACCAAAATCCCAAAATACATTGTTCAACATATAACCATCATTCTCCAATAAATGTCGATAACGAATAATAGTACCTACACAAAATTGTAAACATATTACTAAACTATGAGACAAATATGCTATCATGGTTTACAAGAACAATATACATCGATTCGCTCTTTCTATAGCTTGTAAACAAATTGGCAGCATCGTAACAGATGTCTCCCAACTTCCGTATAATTCATTTATCATAAGTTCACGAGCTCTTCAAGCTTTCATGTAATGAATATCAAATCCAAAATTATCTTTGATTTTTATTTAAAAATCTTTAATATCAATAGCATGATTATTTCGAATATAATCATGCTATTGCTAACATATTACTATGCGTACTCAAATTATCATGCTATGCCAACTCAGAAGCAATCCTATGCATACTCAAATTATTATGTTTAAACGACATATTACAACTTATAAAACACATATGATGGCCATCACTTATGATAACCTTTTACATTTGTGTTTTTTTCAAGTCTACCTCTAATCCTCCACATATATGGAGGATCATTAATTCTATTGCGCCATCGAACCTTCCATAATTTAGTATCACTACAAAACACAATATATGGTCGTTGTAAAATATGAATATAATACATTTGCATTGCCTCTTTTAACTCTTTTTACTCTTATATAACGTATCTTTGACAATATCATTATTCTCAACATCATATACAACATTAGTTAGAATATCAATAAAATCATCAAGTATTGGAAGTATAATGTCAGTGAACAAATCTCTTATATTCCAATTTTCTTTTTCCAAAACATTGGTATCCACTAAACCATCATCGTGAATTTGCAATTGTCTGATTCAACTTCATTAAAATGATTGTTATCCCTCTCATGTGCATTTTCACTAGCATCGATAGAAGCATTTCATGCAACAAAAATAACAATTCATGTGCTAAATAATGATGGAAAAAATGTAATTATTTTTTAATCACAATGTATCTATATTTGGCGTTAGTGTAGACTCGCCAATTGGAGATAACGAAACTTCAACAATATAAATGTTAATACCCAAAGCATCCCAATTTGGATGAAAAATATAAGTAAGGCCAACATCATTATCAATATTATGGAAATAATGGCTAGCACGATGAGTATGATCCAACGCCATATATTGAACATATAGTTTTAGCAAACTTGTTTGACGAGTTACTCCCATAATTATNCTTCCACATTTTAAAGAAATCAGAACCGAGTTCGTTTGTTGAACGAACCGGACGACTGTTGGTACCCCCTAAAAAGGGACCATAACACTTACTAAGAAAATATCCAATTAATCCGGAATAAGTGTCACAGTGCCACGGAACTTCGGGACTCCATCCCGGTCGAGTGTTTAGTCGGAAATGCGATTAGAAAATTCCCGAAAACCTCGTATATCAGTTCTCTGCCTCCAAATAGTGAATACGCAGCCACATAACGCCATTGCACCCGGCCGATGTGCTCCCGGGTGGCAAATTACGAAAATACCCCTGGCCCCGTCCGTGGCCGAAATAGCCCAAAACACTTACAGAAGCCTTATGTAGGGTCCAGCATACCTGAATTACGAGAATACCCTAAAAAACGCCTCGCGATAGACATATAAAAATACCGAAAACCCCACATAGCCACGTCGGACGAGCCCCGAGGTTAACATAATTACATAAATAACCTCGGGCAATATCAAATATGTTTTATTTTATTAAGTTTAGTTTAATTTTGGCTCAATTGACTTAATGTCTAAAGTTGGGTCGATAATAAGACTCATTAAGTCAAAGTAGTTTGTGTTATTAGGGTTTGTTATAAATAAGCCTCTAGGATTCTAACTAGGGGGCTTTTGATTGATTATGTGGAGGGTTTCTCCTTAGGTTCTTTGATGAACTATTCCGAACTTATCAATATTTATTTTGTGGCGTTCATCTGGTTTATCACTCTCAATTCCTTCTTTGTTTTGTGAGTGTGGCACCTTTATCCTTCTTTTTATTTGAGTACAATTTTATGTTTCTTACTTTTATTCCATATATTTTGTGGGTTACGGTTTATCTAACTTTGAGGGTCACATCAGAAAACGACGTTGTGAGAGGCGGTTACGAAGCGTTTTCCACGCACGATTCTCATCTATAAATACAGGGTTTAAAGGTTAGCTCGAGAGGACCTTTTGGATGTGCAAAATAGGCTGTTACTCTGCCGATTTCACACCTTGTCTTTTCTTATTTGCCTTAGTAATTTTCATAAGCTTCTACTCTTTATAATCTGAAACTATTTTATTAATCGATTGACTAAGAGCATTTTAAGCTCTTAGTCTTGTGGTTTTTTCTCATTTCTCTAGGGGTTTTCCACGTTAAATCGTTGTGTTATTTGTTTATTTAGCATTTTACAGTCGTTTCCCTAATCTAAACAAATCAAACCAAGTTTATTTTATCGTGAATCGGTTGACTGTTGGTACATGAATCTTTCTGACCATATCAAAAAGCTTGCGACGATAATCTGTATAAAGATAAGTTCCATCAACCGTGATAACTGGTTGACAATATTGATATGCATTGATATACGGACCAAAATCCCAAAATACATACTTCAACATATAACCATCATTCTCCAATAAATGTCGATAACGAATAATAGTCCCTACACAAAATTGTAAACATATTACTAAACTATGAGACAAATATGCTATCATGGTTTACAAGAACAATATACGTCAATTTGCTCTTTCTATAGCATGTAAACAAATCGGCAGCATCGTAACAGATGTCTCCCAACTTCCGTATAATTCATTTATCATAAGTTCACGAACTCTCCAAACTTTCATGTAATGAATATCAAATCCAAAATTATCTTTAATTTTTATTTAAAAATCTTTAATATCAATAGCATGATTATTTCGAATATAATCATGCTATTGCTAACATATTACTATGCGTACTCAAATTATCATGCTATGCCAACTCAGAAGCAATCCTATGCGTACTCAAATTATCATGTTTAAACGACATATTACAACTTATAAAACATGTATGATGGCCATCACTTATGGTAACCTTCTACATTTGTGTTTTTTTCATATCTACCTCTAATCCTCCACATATATGGATTATCATTAATTCTATTGCTCCATCGAACCTCCCATAATTTAGTATCACTACAAAACACAGTATCTGGTCGTTGTACAATATGAATAGAATACATTTGCACTGCCTCTTTTAACTCTTTTTTACTCTTATATAACGTATCTTTGACAATATCATCATTCTCAACATCATAGACAACATTAGTTAGAATATCAATAAAATCATCAAGTATTGGAGGTATAATGTCAGTGACCAAATCTCTTATATTCCAATTTTCTTTTTCCAAAACATTGGTATCCACTAAACCATCATCGTGAATTTGCAATTGTCTGATTCAACTTCATTAAAATGATTGTTATCCCTCTCATGTGCATTTTCATTAGCATCGATAGAAGCATTTCATGCAATAAAAAATAACAATTCATGTGCGAAATAATGGTGGAAAAAATGTAATTATTTTTTAATCACAATGTATCTATATTTGGCGTTAGTGTAGACTCGCCAATTGGAGATAACGAAACTTCAACAATATAAATGTTAATACCCAAAGCATCCCAATTTGGATGAAAAATATGAGTAAGGCCAACATCATTATCAATACTATGGAAATAATGGCTAGCACGATGAGTATGATCCAACGCCATATATTGAACATATAGTTTTAGCAAACTTGTTTGACGAGTTACTCCCATAATTATATGTAATTAGTTGAACAACTCAATAAATGATATTTCACGAGAAAAGATGGCACGATCACATGGTGGTTTTTTCATAGTACACTTGATTACCGATAGTAAGTAACTTACCACCCCAAAATAATGAAATAGTAAGCGAGTTGTTTGTCATTCCTACAATTAAGAATAATTGAATTACTAAAAAAAGTTATACAGTAATGATTATGATAATTAGATTAAGTATCATAATATAGTCACGTTTCATAGATTTAAATAAAACAACATTAAAATAAAATAAATATAATAGTAATCAACAAAATATTTCATCAATACACAATTATTAAAATGAGAATTCATAAGTTTATTATAATATTCAAAAAAACAGAATTCTTTGTAACATTCAACAACAAATACCTCATTTTGTGGAAAATTAGTCTAATATAATAACTCAAATATCATATAAACATACATGAATCAAACGAATAATAAAGAAAATGTCATTTTATTTTATCCAATTTGCGAGTCGATGACGAAACCAACGAGTCAATGACGAAATCGAACCATGACAATAAGGATGAAACTAACCTGTTTAGGCAATCGTTCACCTATTACATCCACACTATCCAATGTGAGTTTTGTCCCATACAGTTCACTACTGGCAAAATTTGAAAATAGATTAATAAACGGACTCAAATGGAGAGAGTAATGAAGAAATACTTAAAAAATTGCTAACCGACATAAACTTACAAGAAGAAATATTTAAAAAATTTCTCCTATGCATTCACGTTTCGGCAGCAAAAGTGAGACTGATTTCTACGGTTTATTTTTTTAATGTTTTTAAAATTTATCCCTAACTTGTAAATATTATATATGATTATTTTTTATAATTAAAAAATAAACAAATATAATTTTGTAAATATGATTTAAAAAAGGATAGTTTTGAAAAGCTCTGCTGCACCGACTCTCTAATTTTTCTTACGTATCCGTGTCGGAATGCGTCCGACTCTCCAACTCGCTACGACTCTTGACATTTGACACAAAACGACGTCGTTTTGATTTCTTCATTAATTATATATTTTATTCGTTATAAAAATGACTTATACTCTTGCCGAGTTTAAATTATCTTATATAATAAATTGATAAAATATTTTTAGTTTAAAAATTATAATTTATGTAACTTTCAACAAATTTTAACATTATTTAATATTATTTTATTTAAAAATAATAGCCGAATCTAAAATACGACTCTTATACTCTTGCCGAGTCATGTAGTGTCGAGTCGAGTCGCACCGAGTCGGTCGGACGAGTCGGTGCTGCATAGTTGAAAAGTTGAATGAAAATAATGGTAATTTTGAAAAATCTCCACCTTCATCCACTATGAACTATGAGTCTATAACTGTTATATTGGGCTTCATGGCAATATATTCGGCCCATTAAAAATCTTATTTGGAACCGTGTCACTATGATAACCCTAATTCCCCTTTGCTTCCATTTCAGTGTCTGCCGCTGCTATTCTGCTTTAGAGCCAAGGAAGCGCAAAAATGCCGGCGGGTCACGGTTTGAGGTCGCGAACAAGGGATCTATTCGCCCGTCCATTCCGTAAGAAGGGTCCGACTCATCTGTCGACCTACCTCAGGATCTACAAAATTGGAGATTACGTCGATGTCAAGGTTAATGGCTCCATTCACAAAGGCATGCCTCACAAGTTCTACCATGGTCGCACTGGTCGTGTATGGAACGTCACCAAGAGAGCTATTGGCGTTGAAATCAACAAGCAGGTTCATTTTATTGCTTCCTTCTTGTATTTTTCATTTAAACCTATAATTAATTAAGAATACTACTTGCATTACTTGTTTTATCGTCTTGAGTGATAATACCTTCGTTTAAATGAAAGCATAAATCACCTTGTTGTTTTTCTTATGGAGAATTTAACTTTGAATTTTACTGATGAAAAGCTATACTTTTGAGTAGTCACCCATTCCTGATGTTGATTAAGTGTTTTTGATATGTCATTATGTCTGTTTACCAGCCCAGAATAGTTTTAAGCGAAGAGTACATAGATTACTCGTTCCTGGTCATTATTCGAATTCAAGAATCTGGTTGCCAAATATAACTTACAAAACTATGTCATTATGTTTAAACTGCAACTACAGATGTTAGGCGGTTGATAATTTCCACCCTAGTGCTATTATAAATGCGTTTCTTATTTGTACACCGTAAGAAACATACTGGTATAATGCCTGTAAATAGCACAAATGAAGTGCAATAACTTGTTCTGTAAATGTGCAGGTTGGGAATAGAATTATAAGGAAGAGAATACATGTTCGTGTGGAGCATGTCCAGCCATCAAGGTGCCATGAAGAGTTCCTGCAACGAATCAAGAAAAATGATCAACTGAAAGCCGAGGCAAAAGCTAAAGGACTGATTATCAGCACCAAGAGACAGCCAGAAGGACCCAAACCTGGTTTTTTGGTGAAAGGAACGACTATGGAAACGGTAACACCAATTCCTTATGATGTTGTCAATGATCTCAAAGGTGGCTACTGAGATAATTCAACACATTTTCTTTGTTCTTTTGGAGACAACATTCTGAATGTGTGCCTTGAGATCTTTTGTTAAACTTTTCATCTTGGATTCTTGCTTGAAGTATGCGTCCATCTTTATGATTTGTGTTCGAATCTTAAATTGGTCGACATAGTAGTAATACTGAATATGATATCTTGGTCATCAAAAATGCGATGAAAACATTGCTCTCAAGTCTTAACACAGAAGTTCAATCCCAAAATTAACTTACAAAATACAGCTTGACAAGCTAAGCACTCTTCAAACAAAGCCAACAGAAACACCAAGATAAAATGCATATTCGTGCAGACTTACTCAACACTGTACAAGCAAATGCAATATAAATAGTTCACTGCAACAAAGCATTTTTGTTCCAGTTTGGTCTAAACTGGCTATAGAATTCAGTGAAGTCTAGACGGAACATAAGGAACTTGAGATCAATATATTTCTGGACAGATAACTGAGAGATGAAACCTTCAAAAACAGATGAGTATTCCTTTGACAATTCATCCATATCTTGTCCCATATTCCGAAGAAACTCCCCGGCACGTTTTGTAAGATCCTTTCGTCCTTCACCAAGCCATGACCCTGTTTCTGAAGATTTTTTAGTTGATGCCTTATGCAATCTGGCTTTATCTTGAGAACAATGTGTTGTCCTGCAGCATATTAGAGGTATGAATAGACTTGCAAGAAAAGAAAAATCTATACACAATTCAATACCTCGATTGCAACTCGTAAATTCCCTCGTAAAGCCGGTCTGCGTGGCTTCGAAATTTCAATATAAGATCAAGCAAGTTAAAGAGAACATGCTTAAGATTCTGTGACTGCTCCCCAAGGAGAGACTTTTCAACAACTGAATGTAGGTATTTTTCATGAGCTATGAGTAGATCATCAAGATCCTTTGCAATTTCGATTTCTTTCGAAAAGTTTGACCAAGATACCTCTAAAACTTCAAACATTATGTAGTATTGAAGATTTGACACAAAGTGATTCATCTCACCCCATAGAACTTGACACTTCCTTGATGTCAATATTAACTGCAGTCGAATAGCATGCGGTAGCCTTATAAATGCCCGAGTAGTGACACAGTTCGGTTTCATGGTCTTCCACACACCAATAAGAACATGCTCTACCCTTCTAAGCTTCCACAAGAAATTAAAAATTCTCAAATACCTTGACATAACAGATTCCGTGAACACAGTGTTTAATGGAACTCTGGCGTCATATTCTAACGAAAAAACATCCCAACCTGTATCTCCTGCGTTGTGAGGCATCATTTTCACCCTTAAACGATCAAGTATATCAGGATCATCATACTGTGCATTAGAGGATCGAATCGCACTCTCTAACAATCCAGCAAGCTTGAAAGAACTTATCGTGTTAGCAGCCTCGGAGAGCTCTGATCCGACAATATCCATCAGATATTGCACAAAATCACCTTGCCCAAGTAGTAAATATCTTTTTATGGCAAGACAATGCTCCTTAAACTTGTACTTGTTATAAATCACATCCAACAAATGCTTATCTATTCTCTTTGATGCTTCTGCAACCAAGATTTCCAGAGCATCTGTTTCAACATATCCAAGACCACCCCTTTGAGTGCTAGTCCCGGCTGCAGCTGCCGCTTCCGTGGCTACATCTCCCCAAAATCGATCCTCACAACATACACGAAGAAAATTAATTGATTTTCCAGTCCTTAAGATGTGCTGAGCAAGTGCGTGAGGGATGAAGCAAGGAAGCATAGCTCCATGAAGACGATAGCCATCACTCCATAGAGATTCAGCTTTAACTGGTTGACTTAAAACAAAGAACTCCGAAAAAATATCATCGAGTTCCCCTTCTAGAACCCAGGCTCTCACCATTTCAAAAAGTGGAGAACAAACACGGCGTAGAAGCCTCTTCATAAACTCATTTACAAGAGGATCACCATGTTGAGCATGCATATGAATAGCCCCAGCCATGGCTCCACCTTTTAAAACCTTACAGTTTTCTGCTAAAACAGCCATGAGTTGCATCTTCACCATTGGTTCAGAAAACAAAACTGAAAGCCTTCTCAAAGAAAGGTAGTTTCCAGAGGTAGCATTTTCAGAAACTAATGGTATTGGATTCATTGCTTGTGCCTCAAGAACAGCCAATAACTTAAAATACTCCGACAATTCGTCTTGTAGAGCAGCACAGAATGACTGCGCAACCGTTCCCACATCCTCAGCTGGGATTCTCTCAATGCGTTCAGCTATGTATCCCTTTACTTTTCTAAACAAACATCCAAGTTCACAGAGCTTTAGAACCATAATTCTAGTAGCCCTCGGCATGTTAAGCTTCTCAGCAAAAGTATACGCATCTACCTTCTCATCATACTTTATATACCTGCCATCAATTCCCTGAGATACAAATAGAACGTCCCTCACTAAAACCACTTCAGAAACATCATTTTCATCCTTTGTCAAGTCTGCAAACTCCCTATACGCCATGTCTCGAATATTTTCAGGGTCCTTAGACACCATCAACACACCCCCACTACACTGTTTCTCCATAACCTCCTTCATCTTTAAACCATTTGAACTCAAGCTTAAACCCTTTAATCTCTTCATATTTTCAGTTAAAGGATCAAAATTATCCAAATCCCTGCTGCATCGATTCTTCTCTGAGTTGCTAAATCCTCTCACACTTATAACATTTTCAGAAGTACCTCTGAAACCATCAAACCCATTGGAAAGATTGCAGATATTCAAATCATTATTCATATTTTTAAACCCTCCAGCTAATGTAGGCAACCCACCAGTTAATGCAGAATCCAAAAAAGCATTAGAAATCCCGTTAGGAAGCTGATTCTTTTTGGCTTCCCGGTCCTCAGATATAGTCTTGAGCATGTAAAGAACAGCCCACTTATTGCCCACACTTCCCGGTCCAGTTTTAAGCGAAAATTTAGAGTAAAGATCAGCAAAGGTTAATGCTTCGGAGGACTTACCGTCGGCAGCCAGACGTCTCTTTATAGACTCCGCCATCGCGATTTCATCTGACGAAATGGAAGGCGACATACGACTGGAGAGTATCCGGAGCGCAAATTTGAGAGCTAGATTGTACTCCTGGGATGAGCTAGGGTTCTGGGCATTGGATGAGCACAGCAAGCGCTGCACTAATTCTTTGACAAGATCTACGAATCTCCTCTCATCGCCTTCCATGGCGGCCGTCTGATTTATTCCTTATACTCCGGCGACAATAACAATTTTTGACGTTTCAAGTAGAAATATTTGAGCGGGGAAACATACTTTTTGTTTCTCTTAAAAACTTCAACTAACCCCCAAAATTGGATCTCTCACTTGGTCACTCCAGCGCAATTACAAAACAACTCTACGATTTCAGAGATCAGATTGAAGATCATAGTTGGGTTATCTCCGACGCCGGATAAGATAAATGCCCGCCTTGCTGTCCTCTGAGAGCAGCGATCCGCCTTAGTTTTAGCTTCCGTAGTTTTACCAATTAAATCGTTGCTAAATTGATTTGCTCCGACTGTGACTTACTGTGGATTTATCCTCTATTCAGATCAGCTACGGGGAAACTAATTGATGGGCTGCCTNTTCTTTGTAACATTCAACAACAAATACCTCATTTTGTGGAAAATTAGTCTAATATAATAACTCAAATATCATATAAACATACATGAATCAAACGAATAATAAAGAAAACGTCATTTTATTTTATCCAATTTGCGAGTCGATGACGAAACCAACGAGTCAATGACGAAATCGAACCATGACAATAAGGATGAAACTAACCTGTTTAGGCAATCGTTCACCTATTACATCCACACTATCCAATGTGAGTTTTGTCACATACAGTTCACTACTTGCAAAATTTGAAAATAGATTAATAAACGGACTCAAATGGAGAGAGTAATGAAGAAATACTTAAAAAATTGCTAACCGACATAAACTTACAAGAAGAAATACTTAAAAAATTTATCCTTCACGTTTCGGCAGCAAAAGTGAGACTGATTTCTACGGTTTATTATTTTAATGTTTTTAAAATTTACCCCTAACTTGTAAATATTATATATGATTATTTTTTATAATTAAAAAATAAACAAATATAATTTTGTAAATATGATTTAAAAAGAGGATAGTTTTGAAAAGTTGAATGAAAATAATGGTAATTTTGAAAAATCTCCACCTTCATCCACTATGAACTATGAGTCTATAACTGTTATATTGGGCTTCATGGCAATATATTCGGCCCATTAAAAATCTTATTTGGAACCGTGTCACTATGATAACCCTAATTCCCCTTTGCTTCCATTTCAGTGTCTGCCGCTGCTCTTCTGCTTTAGAGCCAAGGAAGCGCAAAAATGCCGGCGGGTCACGGTTTGAGGTCGCGAACAAGGGATCTATTCGCCCGTCCATTCCGTAAGAAGGGTCCGACTCATCTGTCGACCTACCTCAGGATCTACAAAATTGGAGATTACGTCGATGTCAAGGTTAATGGCTCCATTCACAAAGGCATGCCTCACAAGTTCTACCATGGTCGCACTGGTCGTGTATGGAACGTCACCAAGAGAGCTATTGGCGTTGAAATCAACAAGCAGGTTCATTTTATTGCTTCCTTCTTGTATTTTTCATTTAAACCTANCTCCAGCTAATGTAGGCAACCCACCAGTTAATGCAGAATCCAAAAAAGCATTAGAAATCCCGTTAGGAAGCTGATTCTTTTTGGCTTCCCGGTCCTCAGATATAGTCTTGAGCATGTAAAGAACAGCCCACTTATTGCCCACACTTCCCGGTCCAGTTTTAAGCGAAAATTTAGAGTAAAGATCAGCAAAGGTTAATGCTTCGGAGGACTTACCGTCGGCAGCCAGACGTCTCTTTATAGACTCCGCCATCGCGATTTCATCTGACGAAATGGAAGGCGACATACGACTGGAGAGTATCCGGAGCGCAAATTTGAGAGCTAGATTGTACTCCTGGGATGAGCTAGGGTTCTGGGCATTGGATGAGCACAGCAAGCGCTGCACTAATTCTTTGACAAGATCTACGAATCTCCTCTCATCGCCTTCCATGGCGGCCGTCTGATTTATTCCTTATACTCCGGCGACAATAACAATTTTTGACGTTTCAAGTAGAAATATTTGAGCGGGGAAACATACTTTTTGTTTCTCTTAAAAACTTCAACTAACCCCCAAAATTGGATCTCTCACTTGGTCACTCCAGCGCAATTACAAAACAACTCTACGATTTCAGAGATCAGATTGAAGATCATAGTTGGGTTATCTCCGACGCCGGATAAGATAAATGCCCGCCTTGCTGTCCTCTGAGAGCAGCGATCCGCCTTAGTTTTAGCTTCCGTAGTTTTACCAATTAAATCGTTGCTAAATTGATTTGCTCCGACTGTGACTTACTGTGGATTTATCCTCTATTCAGATCAGCTACGGGGAAACTAATTGATGGGCTGCCTTAAATTCTGGCTTCAATACTTACAGATTCTTTTTGCAGTGGATTTGGGTGAGGAATGGCTAGAGATGTTATTTTTCATGTATTCCTATCTCAATCCAGGGTTTTCAACAATCTTGCTTAGTTTGATTTCTTTGCCGAATGAATTCTTACGATGGGTTTTTGGGTTGGATTACTGCCATTGTTGCTCTGCAATTCTTGTTTCAGCGGTTTTTTATCCAAATAACCTAGTTAACAAAACATTTCATCAATATAACCTAGTAATATCAATATTTAAATAAATAGTAATGGACCGAGGACCACCAAAATCAGTTTAAGTAAACAAACAGTAATTCACTGGAACACTACTCAATGTAGAACATACTGTTTCACCAAAGTGAATTGACTAAAAACTGATGGATCGGAGGACTTGTCTTTGCACCACCCAACCAGCCAAGAAACTCTTCTTCAGGGCTTGCGTCAATACCCATAATTCTGTTTTCATAGAGGTTTGGATAGAAAAATAAAACAATGTAAAATGTGCTAATTTCCATCAGAATTGTTACCATGGTCAACAATTAGGGAGCCGAGAGGATTAAATTTTTCATGGTAAACATTCATTGCATATGACCATTGCTTAGACATGACTCCTATTGATCTCTTGATAACTTCAGTTCGATGCTTCACATTGGCAGCCTGCAGAGCTACCTGGTGAATCTCATTTTTTCTATAGCAGAAAATGGTAGTAAAACTGAGAAAAACAGATTCTTATCCAAACTAAGCAATCAAATGCTATGAAATTGCTTGAAATTGTTCATAGTCCCTGTAATTATATGACATGAAAATCAAAGCACAAACAATGTTTTTTTTCCAAAAAATTGAAACATTGAACATTATCTCCAAAAACAAATTTTGAAATTTGCTTAAAAATCCAAGATCCACCACATCTACGGAAGTAAAATTGTTCGGGTCCACAAGTTAACAATCATCCAAATCTACGATAAAAAAATTAAAAATATAAGTCACAATATACTGAAATAACCATCATATCGCTTTTGTTTCTACACAACACAAATGTATCATTACCAACATAGCTTCATATAAACTCCTCATCAAATCTTCACAAAAATGAAATTCAAGAAAGTACCATTACATGAGAGGTCGTCACGTCTTTTTATATCGCTTTTGTTTCTTTCTTCGATCTATGTTTACCTTGAAAACGAGTTATTTTATCTTTTCCTCTCAATGCTCTTTCAATCCATCTTGTTGGATTGTGAACAAGATGAAAACCTGCATATTCATCAAACTCTAATAACCGACAGTTCTAAGTTGCGCAGCGACAGTTACATCTGGACTGACAAATTCAAGTGCATCACAACCAAAAGTTTTGCAAACCTAATAACCGAGAAAGAAATTAGTCTCTAGTTGCAATGCAAATAAAAATATAGAAAGTGAATAACGTAGAACTTATTCTTTTGAGATAACTCATTTGAATGACATGTGAACAAGAGATTTTATGTGTTTTCCATTTTCCACATGTGCAAGAATGTTGCCTTAGACTCACAACATGTTCTTTTTCTCCACTTGCATTTTTATATCTTGTGAAAACACTTGCTGTAAGTTCGCGTCTATCATATATATGCACTCTATGATGTATTGCTTTATCATCCCAATTTGAAAACATCAACTTGGCAGCTTCTGTAAATTCTTCAAAATGTTGATATTCTTCTTTCGCATTAGCTCAACGTGTTTCAAAATATTTCGCACATCGTAAGAAGGTAGCTTTCACCAGGGCTGTTATTGGAAGACGACATATACCTTTAAGAACTCCATTAAAACCTTCTACCTGATTGGTTGTTAGATTTCCGTGTCTATAAAGCAAAGAATCGGAAAACAAAACATTTAGATGAATCAAACACAATATAAATATATTAAATATGTTACGTGGCACCGTCATCATAAGACAATGTCTATTTCTTCTTTTCATTTTTAAGAAGCCAACAATATGCTTCATTATCAATATTTCGAATAGTTTCCATAACTTTTTCAAACTTCCTCTTCTCGGTTGCCTTACAAGCACTTCAAAACAAACTGTTTTAATAAGAATTCTTAAAACGATCGGTGAAATTCACTGATAAGTGTCTTAGACAAAACCGATGGCATCCATAAGGAGGATTGAATGCACTAACATGTTCCACCGCTGACAATAGACCACGGTCTCTATCAGATATGATACATGTAAATATTTTATCTTGAACTATATGAGTCGCAATATGTTCCAAGAACCATCGCCAAGATTCAAAACTTTCTTCATCAATAAGTGCAAATGCAAGCGGTACTAACTTACCCATTGGTCTAATGTAAATGCTATCAATAGCTTGTGTCTGAACTTAGTGTACAAATGTGTAGCATCCACACTAATAACAGGTTTACAATGTTGGTATGCCTCAATACACGGTTTAAAAGCCCAAAAAACAAACTTTAACATTTTTGTTTTAGAACCATCAACAATATGTTTCCACTCAACAATGGATCTATGATTAGATCGTTGCATATCACGTAAGTAGTAAGACAATTGTTTTATAGATTCCTCCCATTTGTCATAAATTTTATAAAGTGCACTCTTCCATCCATTATAAGCAACTGTATATGTGATATCAAATCCATATTTGTTCTTAATCAATACCATGATGGCACTTGGTTTAATAACAGGGTCATTGCGGATAAAATCTAGTATCTCCCGAGCCACAACATCACTACCGAGATTCATATGATTAGTAGTTGTGTTACTACTAATGAAGCAAGTATGAGGAAAATTATACCTTGTAATTATCCATGCATTTCTCCTCCATATAAATACACATCTGAGCCCTCAATTGCATGGAGTTTTATTCTGAGCTTGTTTGCAACAAACTTGCCATAATGTTTTTGAACTACGATCCACTTTAAATTATCTCTTAGCAACAATGATTGAATAGCTTTTCACAGCAGCTATGATGTGTTCTTTATCCTCAAAAGACATATTTTCTGCTAACTTACCATTTCTTTCATCATAACAT
Organism: Utricularia reniformis; assembly: GCA_009725065.1. Lineage (NCBI taxonomy): Eukaryota > Viridiplantae > Streptophyta > Magnoliopsida > Lamiales > Lentibulariaceae > Utricularia > Utricularia reniformis. The sequence continues at coordinate 83,987 of RWGZ01001758.1, read as the reverse complement.
GACACTGAAGCATGAATTCCCATAGAATCACGACATATTCTCTGAAGCAGGAATTCCCATTGAAGGCCCGATTAAAGTATAAAATGGTAATGTGTCTAACTTTACCTGTTCATGATCATTACTTTCACTGACAATGTCATCCTCACCATCCAAAATAATGTTCTCTTCTTCGTCAAAACCGTCCTCCATATAATCATTTTCATAATTAAACTCCATCTCAGTGAAAGAATCACCTACTGGATCGAATTCTTTGGGGTCTATGGTATATATGAAAATATATTCACATTGGTTACAACGAAATGCTTTATGCAGATCAAAACGGTTAGATATATAATACCTAAATAAAATTGAAGGTTATGCTTCATTAAAAGTGAATCACTTTCCATTTCATTGTTATTTTCCATGTTCATTATCTTGCAAAAAAAGCACCACGGGGCTAATCACTAAAATCTCACTTTCCACTAAAGATCAAGTTTCATCACATGGAGTCTTTAAAATGAATGCAATTAACTGCATATAAGCTTCAAATTATTATTTTCAAATCAACAGATTGTACACTATGTAATAAATATCATACAAAATGAATAAATAGAGTAATAAAGTACTTAAAACAACACTAACACAGCAGTATGCGAAAAATGATATGATTATACGAACAAAACAAGAATAAAACATTTACAAAATCTGCTAGAAAATCTGGTAGAAAATGAGACTGAAGCATTTTCAAAAGAGACACAAAATCTGCTGGAAAATGAATAAATAGAGCAATTAAGTATTTAAAACAACACTAACGCAGTATTATGCAAAAACAAATCCAACATTCTACGAAAATATTGAAGCATTTAAACTCCATGTGATGGAAATTGATGGGGCTAATCACTCAAATCCCATTTTCTTACACAATTTCTCTTCAATTTCAATATCAAATAAAACTTACATAGGAAAAGGAAACGAGTCACAGTCGAACGGGATAAGCTTTGCCGCCTTCTCAATCACAAGATTGAACAGAAGCTCACTTGCAGCAGGAGTACGATGACTTCTTTGTTTGGGTGAGTTAACAAATAGCAGGAAGCTAAGAAAAAGTGGGAAAAAGTTGTGGATGTAACTTGTTTCTAACCTACGACTCCCGGTAAGTGGGTTAGTGAGGTAAAAAGATGGCAAAGTAGGTTATTTTGATAAATAGAAAAGCAAAGTGGATTATTTGGATAAAATACCCCTTGTTTCAAGCATCAGTACTGATGCTGCTACTATCCTTATTGTTCCTGTGCAAAACCGTGCTTTAGGCCTTCTTTACCTGGGTGATTAGGGTGTTGTAGACCTAATATATTGACACTTCAAAATAGCAAAATGAGAATATACACATGATATCCTAAAGTCAAGTAGGACACATCAATTATATGTTTAATTTTAAAATAAAAATTTAATAAAATATGAACGAAAATATCAATATGTATGGTGGAAGACCAATAATATGTTATATACTATAAATATACGAAATAATAATATGATTAAATTAAATATATAGTAAAAAAATAAAGTATTAAAATGAGAAATTATAAAATTTTAAAAAAATTAAAAATATAATATATTATAATAATGGATATGGGGTATTATAAGTCGTACATATGAACGTGTGTCCGACATATGTAAAAACACGAACTTTTAAAAATACAGAGTATTCGTGCAGCCTAGTGCCCAACTGTCGGGACATGTAGTATCTTTATCTTCTTATATGACATTTTATTATTTTAATGACATAGCTTTTTTGCAGATATTATCTTTGATTGCTTCTTTCTTTCCTCGTTCATTTGTTCTTCACGACATCTCAAGAAACCAAACGAGTGTTTGGAGATATACTTCCCCCACGAAGTTTTCTCCACGTGTATGATTCTAAAAATGAGGGGTTTGGTGTCTTGTTCGGGGAAAATTAGTGTTCTTGTTTGAGGAAAATTAGGGATTTGATAATCTTCTTTCCTTCTCTATCTTTCTTTTCAAAATTTGTGTGAACTCATATCGACTATCGGATGACGAATCAGAAGTGCCAATAAATCTTCCAGTATCTCTTGAGTACTTCTCTTTATGAGTATGATTATTATTAGTCTTAAATGCAACATAGGGAAAGAAATATAGAGCCACCACTCTTAACCTTTTATATTTGAGGTTGACTTTTTATTGATTTTTTATGTATTCTTCTTGCCATTTTTCTGTAAATTATATTTGTTTATTTTTCAGTTGTGTATTTTGTTTTGAGGATCCTTGGTCGTGTATATGTTGCATTTGTTAGCTCTTGGATTCTTTTTTGCTCAATTCAAATGTATGTCTTATGTGGTTGTTATCTTGGTCTTTTCATGAAATTCAAATTTCAGTGGTTTAAATTTAGATATGGAGCTCCTTCAATTTTCATTTTGTTATTTTTTTTTTGAGTTGAGATGTGGCTAGTGCTAGATGGTAGGTTGATTTTAATTTTGAGAGGAGTTCGTGATTGACCCCCCAATTTTGAAATAATGTAAAGATCGTGCTCTTAAAGTTTTTAAATTACATGAGACGCACCCAATGTTGATATAATGCATATTGTTGACCCCTCAAGTTTTATTATTTGTAAACACCATGTCCTTTAAGTTTATTAATTGCGTCATTGACCCATAATGTTTGAATACCGTTTATATTTGACCATAATATTCATTATTATTTTGTGTTTTGTTGTGTGACTAACCCTCGATCTTTACCCATGTTGCAATTGACCACTTTTGTTTGTTAATGTGATTTTAAGCCATACGTTGTGGAGACAGAAAAAAAACCACAATGTAATCACATCATAAAACCATATGATTTCTGTATGATATGGTACCAACCATACCAACATAATATTAGAGTTGTACTTGCGAACAATTTCAAACTCATTCGTATCAAACATAATGTACTTCAATAGAGGATTTACAATCTCATCCTCTATTGTAGCACTTGACAATGTCATCGGGTGGACAATGTTATCTTTTTTTGAATACCAAATAAATTACTTTTTCCGTAACGATGTTTCTTCTTACCGGAGCCTTCGGCGTATGCAAATTCTACAAAAAATAAAAATATAGTGTTGCATTATGCATATCGATAGAAAACACAAGTAATAGATGCAAACCTGATTTTTTGTTTTCTTTGGCGTAGCCACCGGGATCTTGGGTAAGACATCACTTGCATGGTTTGTTGATCCAACAACACTTTGTTCCATTGTGTCAGCATGACAAGTATTCTGTCGATCATTCTTATGTTGTTCATTAGGTGGTGATGCATATTTTTCCCTATTGTGGCTTAACTCACCACAATTCCCACAAGTGTTCATTTTTCGATTTATGTTCAAAAGCATGTGCGCATTGCGGGACGACGCTTCAGTCCGTGATTTTATGCCCTTTAAACTTGGTCTTCCTCATTTTGCAGTCTTGAAATTTGGTGGCTATGGAGCCTTCTCTTGACTTTCAGGCTAGTGTCTATGTCTCAGCTATCCATCGATGGGCATATTGTACGCTATGATGTATCTGGTCACGATGTAAAAATTGTCTACCTAAGTCTCCGGCCTTTCTCTGAATAGCAGACATCACATATTTACATGGTATTCATTTGACATACGAATCAAAATGTGTGTAAGTTTTTGATTTGATGCAATATACTTGAAGGATGAAACCAAGTATTTATGTGTACCCGTTAATTGCCATATATTGCATGAGCACCTGTGATTAGTCAAATTCAAGCAATGATTGCCACAAAACCTTGCCATTGCCAATGGTATGGGGTCAGACTTCGATAAAATACAAGCACCGAAGCGAGAAGCCTCAACTAGTGAACGAGCATTGGTTGAGCAAATTGTTCTTGCATAGTGGCTTCTTTTTCGGAACAACAACTCCGAAGAAAGACTATTAACATCCTAATGTCCTCCAGGAGATGGGTCACATGGTGTCGCCGAGCTTTTAAGATCATCTTGTTGAACACTTCGACAGTATTATTTAGAAAAATAATACTCTTGCTAGTGTGATTAATAAATGCACAAGGCCATAAACGTGGACTAATATTCGTCAATTCCCTCTAGGCTCTAATGTTGATGGATTTTAAAGTGTACATGTGACAATCAAAATCTGGAGTCGTAGTAGATCGCGCAGCAGTCCAAACAACAACTCTCACTGCTTCGAAGTAGCACTTCTCTATGGTGAGGTCATGAAAAACTGTCCTTACAAAATTTGAAATAAAAAGTGTGAGATCTTTTATAAAACACTCTTTGTACCTATTGCCAAGCCACTTCGCATTTATTGAAGAATTTAATTTTCCGACACACATCCATTGTGCTATGGATTATATCATTTGAGTCTTTGACACTCTACCCATAGTCATTCTTTTTCTTGGTCACGTTTACATACCAATGACACTCATTTGTACAATATTTCTTACATCTGATTTATAGTCGGTCAATCTCGTTCTTTTCAATACAGAATTCTTTCCCATGAAAGATGCAGAAGGTTATGAGTGCTTATTTGGCATGTTCTTTGTTTCTGAATGTTAGCTCTGTCATATTCTCCAAAACAAAACATTTACAAATAATGTTTAAGTCACAAATAACTTAAATATAATAAACATCCAATAATGGTTCACCTAAGTTTTTGAGGTGGCTTCCTGCCGAAAGCATTATTGCATAGTTGCTAGCTTTTATCTTCAATGTCTTCTGATGAAACAAAAACGTATTCGATATCCACACATTCGTCAAGTGCATATGAATCAAACATACTAACAACATAATCTATAGCTTGCTCTAACGCATCGTACCCACCGTCATCATCTCAAGTTGAACTTTTGCTATCTTCGCATCATGCATCAGATAGCTCATGTTTTGCATCATCTTCAAACATATCATCACATGTTCTATTTGAATTGGATACAAACATTTTATTTTTGGTCGTTGATTCTGATATTACTCCAATGTTTACTCTTCTGCAACAGTTGTACATAGCATTGCATAACAATTTTAATGAGCTTAAAGCACCAACTAATATTCTATTATTTAAGTAAATCCTTGCATACTTGAATAGCATAATAATTTAAATGTTTTCAGTAAACAATCTCACTATAAATGACTTTCAATAAACATAACATTGCATAAAATAATGTTTTGAATTCAATAAAATGATGTTTTGAATGACTAATTTGTTTCTTTAACTTAGCAATGAATTCCCTAGCAATGAAATTTCTATTCTTGAAATTTCACCCCAAAGTTGTACAAATCCCCAAGAATTGAAAGATTTTAAGTTTTAACATTAAAATACACAATAACGAATATTTGACAATAGTAAGACAAACATAGGAAAACCAAATACATGATCTTGGAAAAGTGTTTCAAGTTTGAGAATTTCAATATCAGGAAATAAAGCATGATATAAACTCAACAAACTCATTAATTTTCAACAAGCACACCACATGAACTGCACAAATCGAATAAATTGAAAACTTTTTAACAACAAAACATACCCATTAAATAGTGGCAACTCAAACAAGAATAATCGACAACTCTCGTTATAATGAAGGATAATCTATGCACTCGAAGCAATGATGAAACAAATCATGCATACAAAGTGGATTTTGGTCATATTTTTATTGATTAAACAAAACAAGCCTTACATAAGATGAACTCATTCATTAGCAGAAACTCAGTCCACTTGATTCAGAACAACTCCTTCTCAATCTCATTTGTACCATCTCAACCCTTGCCACACGATGTTATCAGAATTGTTGGAAGTAGGAACGAAGAGTCAAATGTGCTTTGACAAAGAAATAGCCAAGATGAGTAAAAAACATGCAAATCCACACGATGCGGCCGAGGAGATTCACGGTTGAGGAAAATCTAGGGGAATTTAAGGCTCTGAGGAGATTTACGACAAGATAATTTAACAAGTATACCCCTAACTAACAGAACCCTAACTCTTAAATTAACATAATACCATTTATTGTTTGGGGGGCATGGAAACGATTTACAAATTTGGGGTGTTTCTTACGCAATTTATAAACTATAGGGACATCGTCTTTGCACTATTTTAAAGATGAAGGGCCACTCATGTTCTCTATTAATTTTCCTTTATTCTCCTAGTTTATCAAAGCAAGAGCCCAAGTTTCATAAATCCATATAACCCCCGGATATCCAGTTTAACACAAAGCTTCATATTCTTGATGGAAAAGAAATATGTGATTCTTTTTATGTTCATATAATCAGCAGTCTCATTTGATAAAAGCTTCTTAACATGTACTAGATATTAAATGGCGATTTCTCAAAGATGAAAAGATGACGAAGTCAAGCTATTGTGTTCGGCATGGTTGCACATCCGTCGACCTAGTGATTTGATATTCACAAAAGATGAGTTCGTTTTGGAAGGCTTATTATTGTGAATCCATTACATTGGGTGGGAAAATAGCAAGGATTCGATTTTCTGAAACATTGAGGAAGAAATGTCGTATGCTTAGTAAAGATGTACAATTTTTTTGTGGAAAAATATGAAAGGGTTGTTTGTGCTTCTAGTGATTTCAACAGTTACGATTATATCGACAAGGCCTTGGAAACATATAAGTCGCATATTGAAAATATGTTTACTTATATCAAAGTCTGAAAGATATTATGAGCTCAGCTCAAGTGGATGGCGGTACATTTGTCTCCATGCATATTTTGCAATTGCTATTTAATTTGATATTTCTTATGTTGAATTGTTATCTTCAATTATGTCATTGATTGAGGGATATCATGAAATGGAAGATCAACGTAGATTGGTGATTGAGGGGGGATTGTGCATCATCAATTTCAACCTCACATGTGTCTTTCAAAAGTGAGTCTAGTCCTAAAGTTCAACAGCGTCCATCGGAAGAAATAAAACAAAGCGAAAATAAATGGAACAAACTAGATGTAATGGAATTTCAAACTAGAAAAAGATATCATATTATTGTATGAAAACACGTTAGCCGACCATATTTCAAAGTTAGATAGACAAATGTGCTCTTTTCACATCACATTGCACGTGAAATTAGAAAATTAGTTTTGATGGGTACTAGCAAGTTCTACAATACAAAATGTGTTTTAACATTGAAGCATTTAGTAGAGTAGTTTAAACATGGAGTACTGAGTCGAGCTCCTCGACATCTGATCTAACATCAACCTAGGTGACGATGATATGTGGCATTATAACATATATTGGATAATTTTTTATGTAGAACTTCAATTTATTTTCAAGTCATTAGTTTTGGTAAAAGTTCTATACTATTTAGATAATTGTTTATGTAGTAGTTGTTTTATATAAATTGTTTGATGGTTTGTTATGAAATGAATTCCTTATTTTTCATTCTATTTTATGTATGATCTTTAATAATTAATAGATCTACGCATGCTACTACTTTGAATTCACATTATAATTATCAATCTAAAATATCATAATTGAAGACGTGAACCTGAAATGCAACTTTTGTATATGCCACATCAAGTCCATGTAAATGATTTATTACTAACCTACTCATCCCGCAACTATCAAAATTACACATTGATGAGAACTCCGGAACCTGGTATCTCGAACTGGAGGAGGCCCAAGCCATTCTGGGCCGACCCACGTGACGGAAGACGAACCTAGGAGACCCAAGATCCAACATTTAGCAAGAGTTTAGCCCAATGGAGATAACAAAACCCGAAGGCCCACTTAGCTAAAGAAGCATGTAGACCCAATTGACTATCAGGACCGAAGGTTATAGTTAGACAAGACTCAGCGCTTCGGGGACCTATCCCCTGGATCAGTTCAGACGGTTATAGCGAGCTGGGGCATGCACATGTTTTCTGCCCTCCGGGTCTGCTCACGTTCTCTGCGCTTTAGGTTTATCCATGTTTTCTGTCAAGGGAAAACGAAACTGTTATAGGCGGTTACAGAGTATTTTCCACACAAGTTTCTCTTCTATAAATACAGGGCTTCAAGGCAAGCTCGGGAGGACCTTTTGGACGCGCGAATTAACTATTACTATGCTTATTTCATCCCTGCACTTTCTTACTTGCTTTAGTAATTTTCATAAGTTTTCTCTATTTGTAGTTTTGAACTGTTTTATCAATATATCGACTAAGTCATTTCAAGCTCTTAGTCCGTTGGTTTTTTCCCCTTTCTTTAGGGGTTTTCCAAAGTCATCATGAAGGATTAAAGACTAAGTTGTAAGATTTGGGAGGAAAATGATCTGATCATATTTATGAGGTTTTATGGGCCTACAGGACTACACCCCGCTCTACAACCCTTGAATTTCCATTTTCCTTGGTATACGGGTCTGAAGCAGTTAGTTCGGTGGAGGTGGTCATTCGATCACCTCGAATAACCCAATATAACGAGCATATGAACGATGAAAGGAGGTTGCTGGACCTTGAGATAATTGAAGAAAAAAGAAATGTTGTTTATAACGAGCATATGTGTTCTTATCAACGAACCATGGAAAGGGCTCATAATAAACGTGTTCTACTTAGAGAATTCTCCGAAGGCGACCTAGCCCTTAGAAACATAAGGGTTTAGAGGAACGTCGGGATGTTGGGTAGAAATTGAGAAGGGCACTATCAAATTTTGAAAAAATCGGAAGCTGGGGCTTATAAGTTAGAAACTCTAGATGGCGAAGAGATCCCCCGAACCTAGAACATTCTTGTAAATCTTTGATTATTAATGAAAATTCTGAACCAAAAATATGTTTCTCAAATCATGGAAAGAATACAAATAAGTGTAATATAAACTATTCCTAGCTAGGTAAGTGACCGATCTTGGAGTTGGATTTTTTGGACGAGTCTGGACTGGTGACCGTAGCGGCTCATCTGTAAGGCTCCCAAGTAGTAGTGACCGCTCTGAGAAGTCAGATGCTCATGTGCTTGAAGAGTGCTTCGGATAGGGCGCAAAACTCTTAGAGCTCACTACGAACTAAACATCCTCTCAGACGGTTTTCACCCTTCGAAAATGGCTCTTATACTTCTGTATTCTGCCATGAAGAGAGATAACAGAGACGGAATTAGTCAATCAAAAAGCTAGTAAAGCTTGTCTTGGGACTTATGAAGAACCGAGGCTTGACCGAAGCCTTTCGCGAGACTTATATAGAACTGGGCTCGGTCGAAGTTCGTAATGGGACTCATAAAGAATCGGGGCTACGCCGTTTGACATTATCATGATCACATGGACAGAATAAGAGTGATCCTTACATACACATGAGAATTCATGACTTACTAACCTTAGCCAAATCTCAACCTAAGTTATGAAGGGTGATCGAAGGGCTTAAGCTTAATGCTCAACCCCGAACTTACACTTAGTGAAAAATCAAAGAAGTGACCAGCTCACACTAGATAAGCTTGTGATAAACCCGAACTCAGTTCGTTAGTCTACTTAAATTCTAACATAAAAAATATGGAGTAAATCAGCATTGTATTTCATATGGAAAGAGGAAATAGGGTACAAAGAAACTCATACATATGCCTATTCTATTTGGTTCTCTTCATTGTCTTGATTTTTAATCTAGGCTTTCAACTCCTCGAGTCTCTTCTCCCGATCCTCTACCAACTCATTGACCGATTACTCCATTACGTCAAATAGAGGGAAGTTAGGGTCCTTATCCAAGGGAGGCTCATCAAAAGTCGGGATCTCTTTGAAGTCTTCATCTTTGGTCAATAGATCCATCTGCTCTCAGTGCTCATCTTCGGGTCTAAACCAAAGTGTTTAGCAACTTGGTCCTTCATATTGTCCATGTATTGGCAAACGCTCAACCCGTAAACGTTGCCCACCAAAGCAAACAGTAGTGTGGATCGGGCAAAGGCGAGGAGAGATTCCCGGACCGCTCCCTCTGTCACATCCCGACTCTTGGCCAACTCCTCCTTCAAGGCATCATTCTCATCTTGGGACCGAAGAAGAAGCCTATTGCCCTCGTCAGACAATTCTTGTGCCTGACGCTCTAACTCAAAAATCCGGACCGTTCGGAAGTAGCAACACTTTGAGCTTCTTTATACTTGGTCTCCCGCTCTGCTACCTGACAAGTTAGGAGCGAGGCTTGGGTGCCCGCTCCCAACAGCTCTCAGTTCAAACGGTCTCGCTCTTCCCGGACCGCTACCAGCTCTTGTTGTTTTATTTCAACTTGCCTCTCTACTAAGACAAGTTGGTCTTGGATTTCCTTAGAGACCGAAGCAGAACTTCGGTTCAGCTGGATCGTAGATGCTAGATTCAGGCCTCTTTTGCATGCCTACAAGAGCAAACCAAAGTAAACAAAAATCGCATTCATCAATAAAACATAAGCAAAGACTTACTACGACCGTTGATTCCAGATAATCCGCGACCAAATCCAGGATTGGGCCACCTAAATCGGCTGGGTATTTCTTCCCCAGCAGCATGTATTCCTCCAGCATGGCATCCTTCCAGGATACCGGAGTCTTCTTTGGGCCCCGAGCTTTCATCACTGAGCTCACCATCTCATGAACTACCTCTCGGGCAGGCTCAGAACTAGATGGTCTTGGGGCCGATTCTCCAATGGTGATCCATTTCTTCGGGATTGGGGCTGTTGGTGTGTTTCCCGCTTTCCTCATCCTCTTAAATTGCTTCGGGGGTTTTCGGCCACCCGCTTACTTCTATCCAAGGGCATTGGGGTTCTTGATATGTTCAATGTTCGGGGTCGGGAGAACGTCCTCCACTCTAATTGACCCATGCAGTAATAATCGCACGATGTTAAGATCCATTGGAGAATTATTCTCGATCTTATACATAGATGGCATGGTCAATGATCAGATTTTCACCGATATCGCTTCTTCTACCTCTACCATCGTAGGATCGGGCCCCTGCTACTGGAACCACCTGCAGATTTCGAAGACCTCGAATGGGTGATTGACGCAGAGCCCGTTGATCCAAGTCTAGCCTTCCTAGCTCTCGCAGCGGTGGCCATCTCAACGATCCAGTTCGCAGACATCGTATCTGTGGAATATGCAAAAGAAAAGTTATAAGGATCAGTATATATGAACTAAATTAAGTTATATTCCATCAGAAGAATCAGAGCTTGAAAATATCCCTTTCGGGGCTGGGGCTGGGGCTCTAGTCCTACCCAAAGTATGTCTATGTGTTTATGGTGTTTTTCGGGAGGAGGAAGCATCGCTAAGGTGTCAGTGATATTCTGATGGGAGGGATTGAATCGAGTTCGATCCAACTTACCAATGTGAGGGTGAGTGATGATTGGATACATCTTAAGCAAGTCCTTCAGGACTGCTATCTAAACATAACAGGACTCTTACTCATGAAGGGAGTCCTCTTTATCGACTATAGCACACTCAGCAGTGCAGACTGCTATATAATATAACATACGGCATCCCAACAACCTCTTACCCTTTCGGGATCCAACCAAAAACAAGTTAAAAAATTTCTCTAAAGTTAGCTCTATATCCTGTTTGTGGCAAAAGAATATGAACACCACTATATATACATAACTACCCGGAAACATGACATATGTTGGACAGTGGATCTCCCGAAGCACGGCTGATGCAAAAGGGTGTAAGGGAAACCTTAAGCCGCATTTCAGGGACGCATAACTAACGGGAATGGAGTTAGAAAGAACCATCATCTCTACAGAAAGAAAACATGGGACATCTTCATTTCCTTTCCAAATAGAGTAATGGGCAGGGATAGAGAATTTGACCTGGAAGTTCTATTGTATCAATCTCGGAAATTTCCAAATAGAGTAATGGACATCTTATTTATTTATTCAAAAAATAAATATGTTAGAGATTTGCTAAGTTATATAATTTTTATTGACTTTTAATTATTTTATTAATTTAAAATTTTAACAAACTTTTCGTTTTTTAGTTTGATGATAAATTGTTTATTATAACTTTTGTTTATAATTTAATAATGATTAAAATATATTTTATCAATAATTATGATTATTTTAACTTATAAAAAACTATAAAATATAAAACTAAAATAATTATTATAATTGTAAAATTTATGAATCCTGAGCAAATCTATCTAGATTGTCTAAAAAATTACGTTCTACGAATTACGAATCGTATCACGTATCGTGGTAACATAATTTAATATTCATATCTCAATGAAACATTATTATTAAAGTAATATAAAAAAATAAAAATTGAAAATTGAAGTGCCTGAATAAGGTTGTAGGAGTGAAATGAGAGTTATTCATAAAAATATTTATTTAAATATTTAGGAAATAGAAAGATGAGGTTCAAATAGAGAAAAATAGTGTGGAAAATAAAGTTTATTTATGGGTTCTGTTAGATGATTTTTGGGGTTGGATTACTGCCATTGCTATCAAAATGATTTCACTACCGTCTCTGTGTCATCTCCAACCTTTGTATTATAGGGCGACTAAGTTGTAGATAACTTTTGTCTGGATGAAATTGTAAATGTCTACCTTATATTGTCTTTGCGCTTACTTATGTGTTTCTTTCCTATTCTGTTTTAATATTTTAGTGTGTTTTTTCTCAATCATAAATTTATATTATTCAAATTTTTTAATACCCCGTAAACTATCCCTCCGTAAATTTATGTGTATATTTATTTATTTTTATATATGTAGGTAATATGTGATTTTTGTTAGTATTATTTAATTTATTCTATTTTTAATTCACATCCAAATAAATATAAATTTGTATAGTAATGTGAATAAATATTATAAAATGTAAATGTTCGAACAATGACGAATGATACAAAGAAAGTGGAGGATGTGTATATAGAAAAAGATGTGGAAATATTGAATGATGTTTGTTGAGGAATATGGCTAGAGACAGTCTTACTACCATTTTCTCTCTGCACAATTTAATGGATATAACATTTTAGTTAGATAAGATATAAAATAAGATTGAATCGTGAATGGTATTTAAATACTTTTTAAAAATATTAATAAATTTTTAGGCGTTGAACACGTAACTGTAGGGGCTGAATTAAGTTTTTTGTGTGTTTTGCAACTTTTGAAGATTCAAACCAATTTTATGACCAATTGGCGGCCGAATTGGTTAAACAAATAGATTCCATCAAATTTTAAATTCATTGATAAAATATTTTTTTATCCTATTTATAATTTATATTCTATATTTTTACTTTGTATAATTTTTTCCCTCTACATTATTTTTTTATCCAAACAATAACATATGATGTAACTTTATTAGTATGATGTTATTGCTGAACTTTTTTTCTGGAAATATAAGTATATGATATTATATTTCAAAAATGATTTTGAAATATGTATTCTAAACCCTAAATATATTCTAATGCTTATGATATTTATATTGAAGTCATCCGATTACTTTTGTTGTTAGTGTTTTTTATATCAAATAATTTTGTAATTTACAATTTAACATATAAATAAGAAAATTCTTTCAACAGCAAAATAAGCAAAACGCCAAATAACTAGTGATAAATTTCGTATATTAGGTTACTAACCTATTAATTTTATTCAAATATTATCACTTCCATGTTAAGAATCCCATTTTCCATGATTAATGAAAATGCTAAGAATAAAATAAAATATAAATTAACTCTATTAAGATGAAAATCACGTTTTCATCATCGATGTAACTTATCGCTTGAGAAATGAATAATTTACAGTTAATTGTAAGAATTATAATATGATAACATTTATTATTTTTTATATATAATAATATATTAGTATTTTTATATAATTTTATCAAAACATATTAAATAATAATCTTTTTTCTCTGTCAAAATAAATCTCAGTTGCTAATTATACATGATTTAAGTAAGAATTTAAACTATAAAAAGTAATTTTAATTCTGGTAACAAGACATGTAATTCAGTTCCCATTTGATTTCATTCAATCCACACTCTTCCAAAATATATACTTCAAGCCCACAAAGAGAAAGCTGGAAAAGGTTAATAAAGAACCTGGATGAATTAAGTATTTGTGTATTGAGTGGAAAACCAGAGCTTGCTTGCAACTAAAGAGCTCTTCTTCTTCATGGATTTACTGGAGTTTTGAACCATTCAAAACGCCCCTCTGAATCTGATGGTTTGTCCTTCGCGAAATCGAAGTTATACCTACAAAATTCGTTTGTTATGGAATGTGATTCCTGTCTTTAGCATGTGAGAATGAAAAAGAAGAAGATGCGTTACTTGTCAATGAATTGTTGCCGTAGATTCGTTTCATATGCAGAGAAAAATTCTTCGAGTTCATCTTCAGTTGGGATTTTTTCAGGGGTGTGGGGTTGGGACTCCAACTCCGATGACTCTACTTGCCTGCAAAAGTAGAAAGTGCTTTATTGATGTACTCTTTGTTGTGAAAGACGAGGTTCCATGGCCATGAAAGTGAGGGAGAGAGAAAATGCAGCGTAGAACCCGGAGTGGAGTGTAAGAGGAATGCAGAATGAAATTTCTCCCAAAAATGGCGTAACTCAAGCTGTAATCACAACTGTTTTCCAATTCGTAGATTTACTTACCATTCGTTAGCCGAATTTTCGATGGACGCAACCGTCGCCACCGCCTCCACCTCGCGATCTTCATGCTGATTCAAAATGCAAATCGATTGAGAAATTTAGTGCCCTTGAAATTCAAAATCATGACAATCGAATTCATCCGGAATCACGAAATACCTCCAGATCTACCGATTCTAATTCGTCACCTCCCGATCTTCTGTTTGTAAACGAATCTAAATCGCAGATCGGAATAAAGCTTTCGCATGTGGATTCCACTATAGTCTCCGGCGACGCATGATTCGAACGCCTCGTTTTTGAATTAGCACAATCTCTGGATTCACCTTTTCTCTTCATTCCACCGGACCGCTCCTCCTCCGCTGTCGCGTCATCTATTGATTCCTCACACTTGCTTTCCATGCTATAATCCTCTGCGTCGCGATACGTACTCCTCCGACGAGAAACACGCCGGAATTTATCTGTCAACTCCCTTTTTCCTACTCGAAAAGCCTATGGGACTTGAGAGAGAGAGAGCTGGCGAATGTATGTAGCGTTATGTTAACGGCGATAATATAAATAAGCACATGGGTTAACGGCGACGGCGCCGTTACCCAGATCTGACAAATAAGTTTGATGAACTGGTATTAATTAAATTATAATTAGTATTAAACAGTATTAAATCAAATATTAGTTTAGGATAATATATGAAAATCATTTAAGTTAGAAAAATAATATATAGTTTTTTTATAATTACGGTTGAGTTTAAACTCTTGTAATTTATTCTCAATCATTTTATCTTTAAACAAAAGACACTCACACCAAACACATTTTAGGGGTTTATTATGCTAGCAACAGGTACATAAAACTAATATTATTTACTTATTTTTTAAATGATAATATTAATTATTAGGTATAGCGTACGGATTGGGCTAGTTTAGGGCATCTTAGATTTAAACTAGGATTACAATTATTAACTAATTATTTTGATCATTACAAATTTTGAAAACAAGTCACATGTTGGGAACATTATTAAATTATTAATAATACCACTTTGCATAATTTTAGTAGTTCAATAATTGATAAAAAGATACCTAACTCAACTTTGTGTTATCTTCCAAAAAATACTAATTTTAATTTTTAATCCATCATATATTCGGGTCGTTTGGTTCTACGGTTACCAGTGTGGTACAATCACTGCATCGTGATTTTATTTTAAACTATCAAACAATCTAGGCAATTAGGGTGATCGTACCGAGATTTTTAGAGATCGTATAGCAGCGTCTTGATATGTATGTCCAACTCACCGCGGTTTGTTAAATTTCAAAATTTCCCTAACAAATTTTATTCTCATTACAAGATATTAAACTATTTTTCCAAGTTGCTATGGATATGAGTTTTTTGATTTCTTCTTAAAGTTTGAGAATTCGTGAAACACTCGTAGAGTTGATGTCGACCCCGTCGTGGATGCTACCCCTCCTCATAATTGGTGAAAATTTTTAATACATATTAATTAAAATCACTATTATTTATAAATTGTTTACTACAATTATAATTTATGTTTCAATACATCATTGTAAAATAAGTTATTAAAAATTAAATTTTGATATTAATTTATTGTATATGTAATTAACGTTTTAGTATTTATTTAAGTTATATTTATCTATAACAAATATATTAATATAAATATTAAAATCACAGTAAAATCACAGTAATTTTTGTAAACAGTTGTCTAAAATCCTATCATAATTATTACGATAATCTCAACATATGGTACAATCGTCACACATCATTGTGATTTTGAAAAGCCAAATCAAATAATCCCATTGAATTACAAACAAATAAGAACTTAAATAATTGTTCTGTTTTTGTACGGTTATGTAAAAACTATAATAATGCATTCTTATCTCAAAATGCTCATCTTTCAAAAACGTTTATAATAGGAATGTAAATAATAAAAATGCACCCTCCAGATACAAACAGGCTTTCATCTTAGTAGAAAATAGGGATTGAATTCTTCCCAAACAGAGATTTGGAGTTCAAACTTATGAGTCAAGTAGTCTTCCCCTGTCTCCAAATACTTCTCATGGGACTTGACAATCAATAAATAGAGATTTGAGATCAATGAATTGGTTAAGAAGCAATTAATACTTTCTCCAAGTGCACAAACTTCAGAGTACATACTTTGTATGTTATCTTTTTCCACTTTCAATATGCAAATTGACAAAGAATAGAATGCTAGAAGATTAGCAAAAACTGGTAAGAACGCTTCTTTATGATTACCGAATCCTCCGAACCAGTTCATACTTACCCTTTTAGCAGTAAAATCATTTGAAAATACGATCAAACGTTCGAGAAATTTGCATCTCCAACTGCGAATAAGATGAATGAACTTAATGAAGGAGTCACTTGTCATTGGCTCAGGATAGTTATTCAGTATATTTTCCAAATGGGAGCAACAGATTTGGCAAATGAGTAGCTTCTCTTCATGATGATTATTTATTTCTTTGTCGAAAACATGCCCTTCTGATCCGATGTATTTTGCATTGCTTGTAGCATTCAGAATGAAGCAACAAAGATAGTCAGCATAATCAGGCCATCTACAAAATATTGCCGAAAGATGCTCGAAACACGATTCAATTACTCTCTCAACTTGTGTGGATGCCATTTCTTTTTCGTTGGATTTTCTGGTTGTAAAGCATTTCTGAATATCCAAAGCAAGTGTTCTCCGGAGCCCGGAATCTTCATCTTCTAGAAGCTTTAACGATATCGACCACAAAACCAGAACTTTGTTAGCATAAAGTTTGATGGCATTCTCAAGATCAAAATCAGCATAAGAATTTACTTGGAAGGTAACAAGGGAACCAAGTATCTGAGTTTGTGTTAGCAAACTCGATGCTACTATTGCTTCTGCGGCTGCCTTACGCATATTTACGGGTTCTGAAGCATCACTTATTTGTTCAATCACATCAATAAAATGACATAATGGCTCATAAAAATCACCAAATATATTACTTTGATAAGTTTCAAGCACCTCATTTGTCGTTACCTTCTCGGATTCACCTGAAAAAAAGTTCACACATAGGCTCGAAATCCGTTTAATACATACTCCCAAGCAGCAAACTAGTGCTTGTTTAGTCTTCACATGCTTAGTGTTTTTGAACAGGGAAACCAAAATGGTCCATAAATTGATAACTGAGTGAGAATCCATATCAGAAACACACCTACATTTCATAATTGGTTCATTGGCTTCTTGAAAATCAAGTGAATTCCAAGTGTAGAAAATCTTTAGAAGATATTGTATGCATTTGTGATGTTTCTCTGAAACTAGAAGCTTCATAATTGTATCTTGTATATTGATACCATTCAAGCATATTTGTCTTGCTGCAGAATAAAACTCATCACCGTAGAGAATCGGAAATGAACTCCACATCCTCATAGCCAAAGGAAGCCACTTAAGTGTGACAATTCGTACTTCGTACGATTCATGCGACATGCACCGAAACAAACTGTCCTTAAATTGCATAAAATCAACATTCTTATATATCATCACAGGCGCAGAACAAACTCTTGTAATATCCTTAAAAGTTTGCATAACACAAGTGAAGTATGAAATTGCACCTTGTTTTTGAAGCTCTTGAGTAGTAGGATCGGAATACGATTGACGATTAGAATGCTGCAAGTCTAAGCAGCCTGAAGACAAATCTCATAGTAAGTTCCAAATGGGAGAAGCACTCTTGCTAGACACACATGTTCTCGAAATACTAAGCATGTTATCCACCAGTTTTATCATGCAACTATTTAGCATAGGACATGCGCACAGTTGCGGTCTCCTGATCCATGATTGTTTCGAAATGATATCAATCAAATCAAGAAGAAGATCATCTTTCTTGTGGGAATCAGATAAGTTCCTACAGTTAATATCGACAAGGGAATTTAGCTGTAATAGAACTCCATGAATGAAGTTACTCGATGAAGAAGGTTTAATAGTCTTCAATGGTAACTCCGAAGCGATGTTGAACATAACTGTTCTTAGTTCTCCATTTGAAACAATACCTATTAAAGCTCTCGAAGCAAGTAAACAGATCTTAAAATTACTTTGAACTGAATAGCTCCTGATGAAAGGAATAAAAAGAGAATGCTCCAAAGTATCTCTAGCTTCACTTGAAATAGGAGAAGGTTTAAGCCGTGACAAAAGTGTTAGAATTGGAAACAAACTTGGATGCACAACACTTTTTAGATTGGATTTTAAATTATCTGATTGTCCGCCAATGAGCAACTTAGTCGCCAATTTCAGTTCGTTGAGAAAAAACGAATGCAACGTAGGGTACCTTCAGCCAGAGAAGTACACATATGAATTGCAAGAGAAAAAAAATATTAAACATCATATTAAAAGGCTCATTTTATTTAAAAAAAACCATACCTGTGGAAGAATTCAAGCCCGGTTAAAGCTCGTCTTGCATATTCTCTTTTGTGTGTATTAAGAAATCCAATCACACGACGGACCAAAGCTGTATATGCAAGACAAGCACTGTTGCGAACCTCCCAATATGAAGACGAGAAAGCACATATTGAAAGCATCAGTGCTTCAGCACAAAAACTTGAGGTATCAGTAGCGAGAGTTGCATCGTTGAAAGATACCCTGAGAACATTGAAAGCATGCACAGTTGGTACAACACCTTCATCTCGAAATTTACACATTTCTATGTTATCGTTCATAAAATGAGGTGAAGTGGAACCATTTTGCTTATTTGAATTCATTAACATGTCACCACAAGTGTTACTGCTGGAACCATCTGCTTTAGATAAGCCAGGTAGGAACTTCTTAACCACATCTATTAGCCAACGCAATGCCCTCAGGAGAAGGATTTTAGGCGTTCCTTGAGGCTCAGCGAGAAAAAATGCCACAAACGCAGCAGGTATACCAGCACTTCTTCGCAGAAGATCATCCACGGTTTGTCCCTCTGTTATAGTTCTTTCCATCAATAGCTCCATCCAAAACTCTGTTAACTGGCAAAGCCTGAAGGCAACAGAAATAAGAATAACATTACACATTAGGAATTTAACTTGAAGTTTCACCAATCATTTAGTGCCACAAAATAGTTAATGTAGTAAAAAATGATTTGGTTTTTGCAGATATGTAATCACAAAAGAGGCTCATTTTTTC
The DNA here is from genome assembly GCA_009725065.1 of Utricularia reniformis. NCBI lineage: Eukaryota > Viridiplantae > Streptophyta > Magnoliopsida > Lamiales > Lentibulariaceae > Utricularia > Utricularia reniformis. Next base: position 64,389 of record RWGZ01001758.1, on the reverse strand, counting down.
AGAGAATATACAACTTGTTTGAATGAAAAACTACAAAAGCTAATATAAGAGTTTCAATAAAACCTTGGGTCGTTTGAGCAGAGCAAACGGTTACACAGTGCTGTGAACCTAGTTCTTGTCTTGTCAACTGCACCATTATGTTTAATTTTGAGAAGGACTTCCAGAAAATGAGTGCCAATAGTCTCGAGTTGTTTCACACTTAGCATATCGACAGATTCCATGGCAAATTCTTCAGAGTTCTCAATATTTGTTTTCTCCATTTCCAATGGGACAGGTAATGGGACTTTTCTGATTATAGTTCCCAAAAGAAAGCTTACCTGTACAACAAATAAAAACTCCAAGATAGAAAATAGCAAGACGAATTTGTAGTAAATGTGTTTGCCTGTAACACGTGCATGAAATGGACAAGAAAAGACATATATTAACCTCTTTCATAGCAAACCAGCAACCAACCATCACAATTTGTTCGGAGTGAATCATTCCTGCATTAAGTTCAATAACTCTGTTATCATCCCCGTCACATGTGTCATCATCATCAAGAATATCAAGAACAAGTGCCTCATCGTCAACCACTTCATCAGGCAAGGACCATGAATCAGCAGAGACCACAACAAGGGCCAAGGAGGTTATTCTCATGACCAAGTCCAAAATTCTTTCTAGAGTATGCTTCATCTCAGAGTGGCAATTGAAAATGACATTAGAGTCCCAATTAATCTCCTCGAATGTATACCGTAGTGTCAGGAAAATACCATGAACGAAGCTACTCTTGCATGCCTCAGCAAGATTATTTTCAGCATCCCCTACGGCGGCTGACAGCCAATCAACAAGTGATGTCAGATAAATCATCACAGCAGAGCTAGATGCATTAGCTTCATTAAAATTGTTTTTCTCGTCAATCATTGAACATGAAGGGATAGTATCAAATGAAGGTTTCATTATCCAGCTCAGATGTAAGACGTACTTCCTGAAAATAAGCCGCAAAGTGAGAGCTCCAACATCACATTCTCGTACATGTGGACTACACATTAGTTTTTTTGCCCACATAACTGTCTCATGGACAACATCTGGGAAGCAAAATCCAGGAAGTGGAGTAGGAAAATGTAGTAAAATATGGAAGCAATACTCTCTAAGTCGATCCCAACTATCAACAATAGATCCAACCAGCAGCAATGTTGAGTCAGATAGATTAAAATTTATACTGTAAGGATGTTGAAATCTTTCCGTAACAAAATCATCCAAGTGTTCTTTCAACGTAGAAGACACATGTCATATATCTATCATTACTAATATGAGCTCCATTGCAATTATTTTTCTTTCATATGGTGCTGAAGGGTAGCATGAGAAAAATAAGAAGCTACTCAACCACTTTAAAAACTTTAAAAGATTCTCTGCTTTGCAGATCACCGTTTTTGTAGCCTCAATTTCTGAACAATCTTCACTTGTATCACTAGAGACCATAGGCTTGTATGTTCCCATCTTAAAATGCCTCTGAAGTCCTGCACGTGCACGAGAAAAAAATTTCCTAAACAAACTCTTCCACTTCATTTGAAAAGAAGAAGAACATCTCATGTTTAAAGGTAATGCCTTCCTCATGAGACTTAACTCAAAAGAAGAAGGTAAACTAGTTGTTTTAGTATTTATGAATATTGATTCTGCTGCATCCATGCGAAGTGATTCATCAATATCGCTCAACGCTAACGTGAGCCAATTGACAGGGATTTTGACCATAATACCTCGAATAACAACAACAAAGTATAAGTTACCATCTTCACGCTTAAAAACATCTCCTTCGTGAGCTGATGAATTTGGACACCAATCTATGTCTCCTTCCAACAATGCGAGTACACTGGATACTTTCAGTAATGATACCAAGACATCTACTTGCTGTTTAGGTCCCAGATTCATTCCCTTAGTGTCGATTTCTGTAGTAAAAAATGAAGAACCCTCCTCAAGCACAATCCCAATCAATGAAAGCAAATAAAATATGATATTCATGTCTAGATCAAGTAGAACAGGTAGGGCATAAGTACTGAGGTTTGAACGCAACTTTGCAGGTCCATTTGCAAGTCCTTGTAAAAATGATACCAAACACATAACTCTATACTTTTTATATCCTCCAATAACACCATCACTATTCCAGTATTCATCTCTTAAACACTCAAGGAGACACTTGAGAAACGTTGTAGCAGCACATCACACATCATCATCACTGTATGCCTGGATGGTTTCAGAAAGCAAATCCTTACTTATGTCCAAAATTGTTTTGGCCCCTAACCTCTTGGTTAGAGAAGCTAAAGGGACATATCTTCCCTTGCAACGTGGCCCAAGGCTGAGGAGATTAGAAGCAATATTCTTCGAAAACAACTTTAGGTTCTCACCACCACTCATCCATTTAAGGCTATAGTGGATGTCTAAGTAGAGATCAAATATACAGTGCACTTGCTTTACTGTTTGACTTAAATGATCTTCCAAATTAATCTACACAATCCTTAGAATCTTGGACTCCATCTCTTCCGAAATCGGATTGTAATCATAAAAAAAACCATCAGTCCTACGATGTGTTAATGTCTTTATCTATTGAAAACATATCTGCATCACAGTTAACAGATGAAAATTCGAATAACTATCAGTGGGATTCTCAGTATTGATGCATAATTCTGGTAAAATGAGATCATAGAGTATGGACTTTCTAGCTGATCTAAAACCATCATGACAAATACAGTCTTTCAAACAATCACATGAAACAACAGTATAATGGTTGCCCAGTACCATTCTCGGCACCACTGTGAGAATTCCCCTTATCAAGCAAAGTCTACTTAAATGTGAAAACTTGTGAATTTCTCCGACCAAATCACCTTTATACGGAATTCTTTTTACAACGTCGCTTAAGTCAGGGATGGCATGTCTAACATCAGAGTGGTAAAAAATTCCTTGCATGATGAAAAATCCAACCTCATGATTGCTCAAGCATACAAGTAGCGCTGCTAAGAGACACACACTAGCAGCAACCAAGCAGTCCCTCGTTAAGCATTTGGACCTCAGAATACTCAGGGTGATAAAAAAAGTGATCTCCATGATTCTGGAATTCTCAAGGCATAATTCATCGGCACCTACATTGTAGAACTTACTGGGGTAACGCTGAAGCAAATAATACATGCACGAAAGCGCCTCTTGACATTGTTTCATGACAATTGGAGAAGGTCTGGACGAGTTTTTTGTTTCATTAACAACACCCTGAAGCCCCATAACCACATCCAACGCCACCAAAAGCGCACTTTGTTCCACAACTTCAGCTATGTAACCAAACTTAGGAGTACTCATCATCGATAAAGAAGCTCGAGAAATGCAAAATCTTTTCTCAATTGGCACACTTTCCCCACCACCATATTCCTCACATAGCTGTTGGAAAGAGTCTTCGATCAAGTTCCTAAAGTTTTTGCACTTTGTCAATGGAGAAGCCAAAATTTGATGCAACGGTAACGAGTTCTCTAAAAACAAGATTTCCATATACAGCTTTACGGCCAAAGACACTAGACGCGAATCACAAAATGGATCCGAAAGAAGATTAGAAAAAGCTGAAGCAAGTTTCTTGGCATGCTCCAGTTGAGAATAAATAGAGTTAAGAGACAAAAGGTGCCTCAATTCAGCCAAGAAAGGACAGTCGTATGATGCTCGGTCCAAAGCATTAGTAAAATATGGCGAAAAAACAACCGCACCGTAGGTATAACGATGGCGATGCTGCAACGCACGCCATTTAGCCGACATCGTTTGGCTGCCACGGTAACTTTAAAGAATTAGGCTCGGCAGCCGCCGGTGGAACTTCGACGGAAATTTGACGTAAATCAAAAATCAAGTACAGTCAAAATTTGGGCTCAATACGTGGGCCAAACTATATTATTAATGTATTGACACTTCTTTTGCAATAATACCCATGATCCAAGGATGCATAATTGCATGTACATTTAATCTATCGCAGCATATGTAATCAAAAAACAAAAAAAATAGAAAACACGGATATTCATTATTCCATAAACCGAATATTTTATTGAATCGAATTCGAATTTTGAAATCGATTCAATATTATGTTTTAAAATTTTGATCATTTTGGTGTACAATTTTGATTTGGTAAAAAATTCTATATTTGGGAATATCATATGCTAATTTAACATTTTAATTTAAGAATACTAATTTGTGTATTTAATTATATAAATAAATGTAACATTATGATTCTTTTTTTTATTTAATTTAATTTTGAAAAATTCATTATTTTTTGTATATACTTAAATCGAACCGAAAAACAATATTTCAATAATCAAACCGACAAAATTCGGTACGAAAACATTTATTTGTTTGGTATTCGATTTTCAAATTTATTTCGATATTTACCAAATAAACACTCTTAATCAACCTAGACTAACAAGAATGTTGTTCATTATCAATAAATTGGCCCATGTTTGTGAGCTATTGGTAATTTTCTCCAATGTTTTTTTTATATTAACTGTATACCGTCGGTAAGGTACGTCAAAATTGGATAGACTGTTATTTTTACAGCTCTCGCTTGATACTAAGTTATAGGATTGGATCTTGGGTTTTATTCGCCCCTAAAAAATAATTTTTTTTAAAAAGAATGGTGTCAATCGGCATACCAGACGAAATTTGAGCCACACATTTCCAATAACTTTGACGGGTTGACCCAAGTGAGCTAGGAGGCCCAAGTATACCAACAAGAACATTATTAAACATTCGTATGCGATCTGAACCGTTCGTGTTGGAAATGTGTGGCTCATATATGATCGTATTCTTTCTTTCGAATATGAATATAAACTTTATTCAAACATTTTTTCATATTCATTTATAATTTGAATAAACATGGACGTTTTAGTGAATAGATATGAACGTTCGTGAACAAATATATTATTTTATTTACATTTAATATAAATATTTGAATTTAAAAAAACTCTAATGTATTATATTTCAAATTATCACTACATATTTTCCTATTTTTGTATAGGTATTATAATGTTGTTTTTTTATTATTTCAATATGAAATTATATTCTTTTAATTTTCAATTTTAAATCTAAAAAATCAATTTTAGTATATTGAATTTCAATATTAAATTCAAAAAAATTAAATAAATCGTAGAACATTTTCGAATTAGTTATTTGGACATATTCGAACGAAAATGGACATTTATATAAGTATTTGAAAAATGTTCGAACATGAATTCTCGTTCAAATAAAATATGAACGAACATTAACACATTTGAATAAAAATATGAACGAACATGTTCGGATCGAAGAACAACCCTAGGTATAACCAATGTTATCAAAATCGTACTGAAATCGACCTTCTTATTAATGATATTTTTTTCTTATTGATATGGTACACATAGAACTCCCAAATTTACATAAGAGCAACATTCAAATTCCACAATACCTGCTGCTGCAATCAGCACTCTTAAATCTTTCTGAGGCATTCAGACTTACCGAAATTTCAGCCTTCAATGGCCTTTTCAATCATAAACAGCTTGCGTTTAAGATCATCGATAGCTAGCTCTCGTTGCTTTGCAAAAAACCGCAAAGACTGTATCGGGAAACAGACAAACATCAGCAAAATACAAAGCACTTATACTACTACAAGGGAGATAGATAACTTACACCAAATCTTTGTAGTAAAAGAGACTTGGACAATGCCTCTCTTTTAGTCAGTAGATTCATTGCTGGAGATTTGGGGCGTTTGTAATTCTTCCCACGGTATATAATTATCGCATGCCCTTCTTTAACTTCAACTACAGAGACGACAATTCCTCCGCTCTCTGCTTCGAGAGCTTTAGCTGTGAACATGATCTGTGAATGATTTTTCTGCTTTGTGATAACTTTAACTACTTCTCTATGCTTCCAGTGTTGATGCATTCCTTCAATCACACCGTTATAGACACCTCGTCTTCCTGAATCAACGACACCGATACCGCAATTATAGAACTATAAGTCGGAGAAATGGGAGAAGAGAGTTTTGTGTTACCAAGTACTAAACTGCTGTCACTAATCATCCCCATATTTTTTAAGCTTCGGCTTTCTTCGTTTGAAATAATCTCGGCATCTTGATCAGGCTTGGAAGATCTTGAAGCATCTTTTAGTTTCTCCAAATCTCTAGCTGCTTTTTCTATCTTCTTCTTGAGCTGCAGGGAAATAATCTGATTGAATTATTCGAAAAAACGGTTAAACTGAATGATGAATTCGAACAAGACTAACTAAGGAGAGTTTTTTCTGTTGTTCCTTAAGCTCTTTCTGTAGTTTTTCCCTGTCTGATTCCAACTGGATATCAGCTTGAGCTTCCCCTTTCGTCACTTGGCGGTGCTGAAGATCATGAAATTCCGATAAGGTTCCCGTAACTAAAGAACCAACTGAAGATTCTTCCGTAAATGAAAAGGTTTCATTTGCTCTTAGCCTTGCAGCTTCCTCGTGAATCTGGGATCTGGAAAGCTCGTTTTCTCGTTGAATCACCGCATTTGCAACCTCGGAGGAGAGAAAGTCTTTACCTCGATACAGAATTATCAAGAACTTGTTACGTAACAAAAGAACTCCTCCGGTTAGAGTCTGTATATAAGAAAATTCAAACTGAGTTAACTCGTAGCAAGACAAAGCACAAAAGCACTTGCCTTGAGCTCATTAGCCATTTGTTCATTGTCTGTGTTTTGAATCCCCCACTTTACTGCAATCTTTGCAATATGACATTTTTCCCACAACTTCTGGATTGCTACAGCCAACCCTTGCAGTCTCCTATTCCTCCCTTCAACCAAAAATTCATCTAAAAAAAACGAACCGAAAATCTACCAAATGAACCGAAATCATAGCTTAAAACAGTGAAGAGCATACCGAGAACAAAATGAGTCGGTAAACTACGAGCACTTTTTCTCAAATATGTAAGCTCAGAATCAGTAAGCTTGATTCTAGTAAATGGAGGGCATTGCCTAGAAGGAGACTTCAATCCCGGAACAAACTCCGGAAGAAGATCGGCATCGACAGGTAAAGGCTTGTGCATCCACCAGTCGATGAAACGAGGACCCAAACCATCTAACAACCGATCAGCTTCTCTTTCATATAAAGATGCATTGCATAAACTTTCCCTTTCATCATCTTTTCCAGCAAGGACGTTAGGCATGCTCGACAATCGATCTTCTCTTAGTTCATAGTTGTCACCTCTATAAACAGCAAGAAAGTCCTTATGTCGCCAAACGGTAAGCCCTCCAGTTTTTAGCTGAAATTTCATGCATCCCAGTGAAAATTTAAAGCAACGAAAGAAACAACTTCCCCGATTTCTAAATTTCATTATGCAAGATAAAGTAGAATGATATCAAGTGACACTAAGAACTTCTTACATTAACACAATCGTTAAGGCAACCGATAAAACGATCAGAACATAACAATGTAAACGCTAAAAGCAATAATATACCGTAGATACGATCCTCTACTAAGCGCAGCAAAAACAAGAATATTCATTTCTTAGCAATCTCAGTATCATAACATAAATCAAAGCAAGATTACCAACAAAGAAAAAACTTAAGGATAGACAAAACTCTAACCTCAACAATTTCTCGAGCACGATTCATATTTTTGCACAACGGAACATCAAATTTAAGCAAGGAAAGCTCATTACTTTTCCAAGCAAATCGAACCTCAGCCACAACAGCTTGAGTCACCCCGGCTTTCATTACCTTAATCCATTTCCTCATCTTTGAAGCTTCAATTCTCAATCTTTCCAGCAAAATCTGATCAATATTCCATGGTTTAAATGATCTTGTACTATTTATCCTGCCAACATCCACAGTTTCTTCAATTTTCCAAGGCACTTTTTTCAATCTGACTTCATCCACAACCTCTGTAATTGGAATTTGAAATCCAATATCTTCTGATCCCACATTACGTTTTCCAGCTTCCAAATCATTCAAATTATCTTCATCTACAAAGAGGTCCCCTGGTGCAAATTTATACTCGAAATTTTCTGAATTATCTCCAGTTTCTTCACTATCGCTAAATTGCTGAAGTTCTTGAATCCCTCTAAATATTTTCTTCATTGCTAACTTATTTCTTCCACCTCCCACCTTCTTCGTCAAATCCACATCACCAGATTCCCCGTTCGTTCTATCGACGGACTTTTTCCTGGTTCTTGGATTCTTTAAGTCCAGGAGCTCAATGGACTTAACAAGAAGAGGCTTACTCATCCATGGAGCAGTAGGAGCCCTAATTAATATACCCGAACGCTGTGTATATTCAGAAGATTCTAATCTGCCTTGATTCCCTTTTCCTTCAGTGCAATAGCATCCTATGAACCTGAATTTCGAATGTGAATGGATAAAAGAAGATGAATGCTTTAAATTTATGGAGTGCAATGAACCAAAGAGAAATGGAGATTCCGCCATGCCGAAATGAACAACACCTCTACCGACCAGTATCAACTCTCAACAAGACAAAAAATAAAATACATATATAATTTTTAAAAAAAATAAATTTATCATTTCATTGGTAAAGAACTCCAAATTTAAAATTTGTACAAAGAGGAAACTTAATACATACACTAGTATATATAGCATTAAGTAATGAAACATTTTAGATGATCAGAACCTATATCGTATATATACTTATATATAGTAAGGTTATGCTACAAGGGCAAATGAAGATATCGGGTTTATTGACTAACCAGCAAATAAATCATAGTAAAGTATATCGATAAATAACGTTGTGAATGAAATTGTATTGATTTTAAAATTCTGATTTCTCTAAGTTATTGGAAATAAAACAAGCACCTTCAATGAATTGTTAAAGTAAAACAATATAAGAAATGTTAACATAGAAAACTCAAGATGGTTGAAATCTCAAATGATCGATGAAACGGTGAAATTCATTGTTCGAAGAAGATAAACTCGAGCTCTCTAAGCTCATATACGTCAAAAATCGATGAAGCTCACACTTACTATGTACACACAACTCTCCTAGAGTGTTATTACAATGTTTTTGTAATAATACACACACTCGATATAATTACAAATTACAATGAATCTCTAACCTCACTTATATAATGAGGAAGAATAAACTCCTCAAATGGTGGTGGTTGCACAAAACTAAGGAGTCACATACACAACATATACATACATCTTTTGACACGTTCTAACTTCCTTCAACCATTCATTCTCGATTTGTCTTCCCAATCGGTCATTTGACACTAATCAAGTGTACAAAAGCGTCATCCGATATCCATGATCGACACCAAGTTTGATAGTCTCATTAGGTATTATGTTCGACATCAATATCAATTGTCATCCAAGTGCAATTGATCGTCATTCGATCACACACTTAACATAAATTTGATGGATATGATGTACACCTTGTCCCACATTATCTTAATTGTAACTTGTAAGTCACATGAATTTTTAATTCTGACTAAGTGTTGTTGTTGCTAATCAATTTATTCATTAGTTACTCATATACTTAAAGGTGTGTTCTGCACACATATTGAAAATCTGTTTTTTTAGAATGAGAAAGAAAATTAAGTTGAAAAAAAGAATGTAAAATGAGTAAACTGTTCTGTGTAGTTATTTATTTGATAAAGAGAATTTAAAATGAAGTACTGTTCTGAGGTATAAGAATCTTTATGTTTATTAAAAATAAGAAATGAAAATTTTATCCTATGAACTATAAATGATGTTTAAAATTCATCATATTACATATTACACAATAAATATTCTTAATTTATATAACATAAAACTAATAACATCCATATTACAATCAAATTAAATTGAAACACAATTGAAATACGACAATTGATTCAAGCAATATTATTTCTTGATACTCTTGATCTTCCCCGATGAGCACGCCACAAATCGTTACAAATACTATTTCTTAGTATCTCCATTGTAACATCTGTAGTTTCTCGCTCTTCATTTCATTAACTACATCTTCTCCAATATCATTTTCGTTATTGTATTCATCTAGGTAAGATCCATCGTCGGAAGTATCAATGTGGCGAAGGAAGTTGTATTGCCTTCGCTGCGGAAACAAGAGCTACTTGATGTTGAAATTTTAGGTTTGGAGGTACGTCATTTACCATATGAAATCGTTTTTTTCCAAACCCCGAATGTTCTTTCAATGATAGATCGTAGAGACGAATGTCTATGGTTGAATAATTCTTTTGAACTGTTATAGTCGGGCGCTCGCTCAAAGTCAGGAAGATGATATCTTTCAAGACGATATGGAGTCATATAACCCGTAGTATTGGAAAATCCAGCATCAACTAGGTAGTATTTTCCTAAGTAAATTAAGACATGGAATGTAATATGTAAGGAAATACAATTACAATGAAAACATAGAATCATTGAATCGTTAATTTTATGCATATAAAACGCAAACCTGGAGGAGGTTNAATCTGGGCAGCGTAACAGCCTGTTCTTCTGCATCCAAAGGGTCCTCCTTTTTCCTTCGTCCTGCCCTGTATTTATAGAGTTGCCGGCGAGTGTAATCCACGTCCTGTAACCGCCTCTGACAAGTTTGTTAGAGGTTGTTATCGCAGGATGTAAAACGAGGCTGGGACCGATGCGTGGTCTGCGTGATCGGGCCCGAAGCATGATAAACGTGACAGGGCCCGAAGCGTGGAACGCGTGAGCCTGTAACCGTTTCATAACCGTTCGGACCGAACCTCGGAGCCAGCTGGCAGAAAACGCTTATTTACACTAAGGTTATCTTCGGTCCTCCGTGTTGAACATCGGGCCACTCTTCCTAAAGGTGTAATTGGGCTGTGAGAATTCGTTTTGATTATTTAAATTGGCCCAACCGTTATCGGGCCTTACCCATTGCAGGGTACTCGGTCCTAGAGTTCTCATCAATATTCATTAACTACATCTACTCCAATATCATTTTCGTTATTGTATTCATCTAGGTAAGATCCATCGTCGGAAGTATCAATGTGGCGAAGGAAGTTGTGTATTGCCATCGCTGCGGAAACAATAGCTACTTGATGTTGAAATTTTAGGTTTGGAGGTATGTCATTTACCATATGAAATCGTTTTTTCCAAACCCCGAATGTTCTTTCAATGACAGATCGTAGAGACGAATGTCTATGGTTGAATAATTCTTTTGAACTGTTATAGCCGGGCGCTCGCTCAAAGTCAGGAAGATGATATCTTTCACGACGATATGGAGCCATATAACCCGTAGTATTGGAAAATCCAGCATCAACTAGGTAGTATTTTCCTAAGTAAATTAAGACGTGGAATGTAATATGTAAGGAAATACAATTACAATGAAAACATAGAATCATTGAATCGTTAATTTTATGCATATAAAACGCAAACCTGGAGGAGGTTTTGGAAAATGGTAGACTTCATCCCCAAGACAGTGTGACAATATTTTACTGTCATGAGCAATCCATTCAAATCCAACCATGACAAATATAAAACGCATATTGAAATCACATGCAACAAGAATGTTTTGTGTCGGTACACCTTTTCGACCGATGAATCGGACTCGATCATGTTCAGGTAAAGAAGCCCGAATATGTGTTCCGTCTATAGCTCCAATGCAATTTTTGAAATATGGATAATATCTTGAGTTCGATTGTATATGTGGATGTACCTGGTTGCAGTTATGAGGACTTGTTACCCATACAGTGGTCATTCTTGTACACGCATTTAGAACATTATGAAATGATGTGCTTATTGTGTCTGCTCCTCTTTGAAAAAATTCTTGCAACTGTCTGTTTCCCATTCTCGTTCCAACCATCTTAAGAAAAATAGCGACTTCCTCCTCAACAGATACATATTTCCGTCTCACCAATCCATATTCGTTGACCAAAACACCACAAAATTGAAGAAATGTTTCAGTTTTCATACGCAAGTCTCTATATGCTCTACTCTCATGACAATTCAACATAGATAGTAATAATGACCACCCACTTGAATTCCGGTCATGGATCGGCTCTTTTACCAGGTAACGTTCATGATAAGTCGCAACTATTGAAGTAAAGTTCGTTGTCTGTCTAAGATGCTTGGCTAGTTCCTCTGTTTCGAACTCGTTCTCTTCACTTGAGACGTGGCTAGTATGCGTGGGTGGTGAGCCATAGATATTCGCTGATGATGATGAAGATCTCATTGCAGATCAGAACATATGAGTTGTCTGAGGTATGAGAGTGATTTACTCTTCATGGTGTTAGTGTTAAATATACATGGGGTGTGCTTTTTCGTATCTCGATATGTGCTTCTTTGGTTTGTGATGTGTTTTTCTTTGCAAATCCCAAGAACACAATTTAACGGTTGAGATTGACGGTTGGGAGTTTCACAAGGATCAAACGCCCATCATTAGTTGTATTTCAACCGTCAATCTCCACCATTCAAATATCTTCTTAGGATTTGCAAAGAAAAACACATCAAAAGTTGTATAGTTCCATAATAAATTATAAAATACAATAATTAAGATATAAATTCATAACCATCATCGTACAAACAACAAAAACAATGACAACAAACTAGTAGCGGTGAGTTACAATACACCAAAAAGCCAACCATCAATACCACGATTTTTTCAAGGCATCAAATGTTTAAGCGACAAACTAACAATGTGATATTCTAATAGCAACATGATACCTGCATAAGCACTACACATCAATAAACACATAATTAAATAAATTTCACAATTATATATTTCAATAAACACGTCATATCGTATACCTTAAGGTTTGTGAGGAGAGGTGGCATCAAAACCAAACATTGACATTGAACGATGTGTAGAAGCAAGAGAAGATGAGAGTGTATCTTGCTCATCCCTATAATGGAACTCAATCCATTTCAAACGTCCCTAATTAGTTTTCATCTTGAGAAATATCTCTCTATTCACTTGTTTTATAAATAATTTGGTCGCATAGCAATACAAATGATCTCCTTCCTTTAATTCTGAAATGTGCTCTAATACTTCCATGCATCTTTCTGCACTAAATAAATCATTCTTTGCAACTCGAATAGACATACCTTCAGTGTGATATGCCATTCTCATAACGGACTGTGCAATCAAGTCACTATTACTATTACGTCCCAATTTTCGCCGCTTGCTAACAGATGCTACAGTAGCCCAGAGGTGAACACCCCCTACGCTTTGGAATGGTTGAGTGTTGTTGACTGGATCTTGCGAGGAACTATGATTTGCATTCTCATATATATCATTGTAATCATCATCAACATAGTTTACCTCGTCTAAACCCGATGGCAAGATGCCAGAGCTAGGTGTGTAAGAGTATAATCCAATGGAGACAATGTCATCAAATAGCTTTGATTGCAACTCCACACACAAAGGACATTTATCTCTATATTTTACGGCATCTGGATTCTCCATAAATTGTTATAACAAAATAAATATAAAATGTGTTAGAGTTGATAAAATTAAATGATTTCGTGAAAAAAGTTGTTTACCTCGATTTTCCGTTTCCATCATTCTTGGTCAGCTCTTATAGTATTCTTGGAATCATCCCAGCCAACTCCAGTGGATGTTTCGAGCTTTTTCCACAAAGACCAATCTCTTTTCATGGCACTCCATTTGTTCTTGATTTGAGTCAAGTTATAATTGCAATTGGTTTCCTTATTGTAGTTGCCAAGAATATTTTCCCAACCTCTTTTGTTGAACGAAGTACCTGGTCTATTACTTGCAGTCAATTCACTTAGGCAAATGTTCAAAAATATCTCAGCACGTGAGTCTTCCCACTTTGCTTTTGGGCCTACGTGTTTCTTCTTTTCTTTTCGTTTTGTACTATGACCTTCCATGTCTATTAATAAAATGAACATAAAATATTACATTTGCACAATTTAATAATACATAATCGAGTGATTAACAACATCACATTATAAGCAATAAATTGATATGCAAACCTACATAATTTAATATGAAAAATTAAATTCAATGATGCAATCTTATGAGTGTATGTCCAACTAGTAACAGTACTTAATTGCAATATATCTTGGAATAAGACTCCTAAACCTCTCTTGCCTAGCTCCAGTCCAGTCCCTGAGACCAATATAAGCATTTTTTTAACTGTGGAATTTAATGAAACACACAGCCAATGTTATCTTGATAAACATGTGTTTCTATAATCTATATTAACATTATGGTAACACAACAATATTTATTCAAGCGAGTTGTAGAGAATAGTAATAAGTTATCAAAGTTGCAAGCAAACATCCAATATTTCACAGTTATTTGACAAAAAATTGATGTCTATACTTCCTTGAAAAAAAGTATATAGAAAAAGATAAATAGTAGTTCATGTATAAGCTATTAAAAAATGAGTAACACGTTCATTATTTCAAAATAACCAAACATATTTTAAGATTTGAATGCATTTTCCCCAAAATAGCTGAACATATTTCATTCTATCAAAAAAATAGCCGATTACTTCAAAAACCTAGATCTCTAATTACAAAACGCATATGCTCTTAAGAAATGAAAACTTGTTCCATTAATTCAAAAAATACGAACAGATTTCAAGATATGAATGATTCTTTCCACAAAATAGCCCTACTTCAAAAACCTAGCTCTCTAATTAGTAATTCCATGGAAATTTGACGAGTAAAAACAACATCGATCATAACAGAAGCAGATTAACGCACAATTATTGACAACATCTTACAAACATGTCGTCGATTGCTGAAGCGGCAGTGAAGAAATAACCTAAAACATATTGTTGTGAAGTAGCCTAAAACAAAATTGTTGAAGCGGCAGTGAAGCGGTAGTGAAGAAATTAATGTGCAATTATTTTAGCCTAAAAAATTAAGATTATAAATGTAATTTCTCAATTTAGAATGAGAAAGAGAAACAAGAAGTAAGAAATATTTTATTTTTTGATTTGTAGACAAACCTTCAAGAAATCTCCTTTCTCTTTTTCAAATAATAGAACGAAAAATTAGTTCTATTCTGTAAAATTATGATTTTTACTTTTATGGAAATAAAAATTGATTAGAAATCTGTACAAAACACACTTTTATTGTATAATTTTCTGGTCTAAATTATGAGTCCCTAATGTTATCGTATTTGCAAGAGTTAACCCCTAATAACAGCGTACACAATACTCGTCCCTCAATAAAATCTGAATGAAATGAGATTCCTTACATCGTCAAGCGAGTTTCAAAGCTAAGTTTATCCTTGAAATCCCGATTTCTGGGCGCACACTGCACGCACTGGTCCAAGAAGTTCGTTTATTTTCTCTGCTTCGTCATTTGGATATGAAAATATAGTCAAAGGAAGAGCAGGCCCTTCGTTTTGCTATTTCTTTTCTGAATTTTGACGATCTCACGCTCTCCTTCATTTTACTTTTATAGAATTTATTCGTCAGANTTGATGTCTATACTTCCTTGAAAAAAAATATATAGAAAAAGATAAATAGTAGTTCATGTATAAGCTATTAAAAAATGAGTAACACGTTCATTATTTCAAAATAACCAAACAGATTTTAAGATTTGAATGCATTTTCCCCAAAATAGCCGAACAGATTTCATTCTATCAAAAAAATAGCCGATTACTTCAAAAACCTAGATCTCTAATTACAAAACGCATATGCTCTTAAGAAATGAAAACTCGTTCCATTAATTCAAAAAATACGAACAGATTTCAAGATATGAATGATTCTTTCCACAAAATAGGCGCTACTTCAAAAACCTAGCTCTCTAATTAGTAATTCCACGGAAATTTGACGAGTAAAAACAACATCGATCATAACAGAAGCATATTAACGCACAATTATTGACAACATCTTACAAACATGTCGTCGATTGCTGAAGCGGCAGTGAAGAAATAGCCTGAAGTAGCCTAAAACAAAATTGCTGAAGCGGCAGTGAAGAAATTAACTTACAATTATTTTAGCCTAAAAAATTTAAGTTACAAATGTAATTTCTCAATTTAGAATGAGAAAGAGAAACAGGAAGTAAGAAATAGGTTATTTTTTGATTTGTAGACAAACCTTCAAGAAATCTCATTTCTCTTTTTCAAATAATAGAACGAAAAATTGGTTCTGTTCTGTAAAAATATGATTTTTACTTTTATGTAAGTAGAAATTGATTAAAAATATGTACATAACACAATTTTAATATTAGGGATGAAGATGGGCATGGATCGTGTTAGATTTGAACTCATACGCAAACTATATTGGACTTCTACTACACACATCCCCCACGTACCCACTTAGATCCATGTGTATGATGTTCGTTCGAGTTTATTCATGGGTTCAAACCATAATTTTTATTTTTGTATTTCAAATCCAAAAAACGAACAAAATCGAAATGACACAATTTGTCGTGGGTCTTAGCAATTTGTCGCAATGAGGAGTAAATTCGGTACGATGGGCTTGTCTTAGTGAAAGTGTGAAAATGTGAAATCCCTCATGGCCAACGTAGATTCTTCGTGACTAGGTGTGAAAACGGAACCTCTTGAGCCAAGCTGGCCAAAGTTTGAATTCAAGCTCGATTTTTTGAATTGAGCCAAGCTCGGCTCGAATTTATAGGAAATCGAATATCAAACCTCAAATTTCTAACAAACTCAGATGAATCGGTCGCGAGTCAATAATATTATAATATTTATATATTAATAATAAAATATATATTAATATTTAATTTATATTACAAATATATATTAATTTTAATTAATTTGAACCGCAATCGAACCTCCAACCATAACTTTTATATTTTTTGAACACAAACCGAATCTTGTATATTTCGAGTCGAACCTAAACCTTAAAAATACTAAAGTTCAGCTCCATTCTATTTGTTTACACCCTTACTCGTGACCTCAATGTAATTTTTTGCGTTTTTGAACATGAAACATTTTCTTGGGACTTGTGCCAAAATGCGAACTCTTTTTATGTCCATGAACTTATATTTATAGAACAAAGCTCATTACTTCATACACACTCAAAGCTCACTTAAACTTATTTGATCACTAAGAACACCTTTCGAGTACGGATTGTAACCAAATTGCTTAATACTCATGTGTCCCGAGTGACCTCAAGTCCTACCAATTGCGATAATACCTCTAGAGCCGCGTTACTATGAGCATATTCGTAAGCATGTCGGCGACCTTGGGGTATGCAAATACTAAAATATCCCTAGGAAATATTAAATTAATAAATAATTATCATCATATTTAAAGTCATCAAAATAATATGTTCAAACTCAAAACAACATCATACTTATCTATATAGTTATTGTCACTTCACAATCATACTGTATATTTTTTGATATTTTCATATGAATAGTATAATTGAACATATTAACAAGAGTACTTAAGTGATAAAAATGGAAAATAACAATAAATTATGAATAATAATATTATTAATTATTTTATTAGAGTCTTAACTTAATATTAGTTTCATTATAACCGAAATCGATCCACATAATATCGATTCTCAATTAGTTTAATCTAAACACGAATTATACCCACTTAAATATACCCAAACCTATATAATCGAGTATAACCAATCAAATCCGGATCCGGGTTAGCATTTTTACCATCCCTAAATAGACCCTACTCAGTAGACCAATATACCCACATTTATTTTACTTTTTATAAAAAAAATCCATTAAATAGGGTAAGAGGCCCAATAAAAGTTTCTATCGCATATTCGCATTCTTTGTTAAATATTTAAATAAAAGTTTCCACATCAGCTCATCGTGACGTGTGAATGAAATGATCAGAAAGCCAACGACATCAGACTCAGAGAGTTTGTTCTATCATCAACGATCACCTCTGTGGCGTAGCTGCAAGAATTTCCGTTTACTGAAGCAGATTCACGCTTGTATGATCGTTTATGGATTTAATTCTGATCGTTTTGCACTCAGAGAACTTGTTTACGCTGCCGTTGTTTCGATACAGACAGCAATCGACTATGCTCACCAAGTGTTTGACAAAATAACGGAACCAGATCTCTTCATGTGGAATACCATGCTCAGAGGTTCAGCCCAAAGCTCCAAACCTCAGTTGGCTATTTCTCTTTATGCCCAAATGGAAAGCCTTTTTATTCGCCCTGATCACTATACTTTTCCTTTTCTGCTCAAGGCGTGTTCGAGGCTTGCCTGGGTTGAAATGGGATTTGTAATTCATGGGAAAGTTTTGAAACATGGCTTTGAGGGGAATAAGTTTTCCAGGAATTCTCTTATTTATTTTCATTCGAATTTTGGGGATATTAGGATTGCAATGGAGCTGTTCGATGCGTGTACGAAGAAAGATGATGTTGTTTCATGGTCTTCCTTGACTGCAGGTTATGCTAGGAGAGGAGATTTGCATACAGCTAGAGGTCTTTTTGATCGAATGCCAGTGAAAGATTTGGTTTCGTGGAATGTTATGATCACAGGGTATGTGAAGCAAGGTGAGATGGAAACAGCCAGTGAATTGTTTAATTTAGCCCCTAAAAGAGATGTTGTGACTTGGAATGCAATGATTTCTGGTTATGTTTCTAAAGGGGAACATCAAAAGGCATTAGACATTTATGAAGAGATGAGAGGCATCAATGAGTGCCATGATGAAGTTACATTGCTATCTCTCTTATCAGCATGCGCTAGTTTAGGAGTTTTAGACGTTGGAGAAAAGATTCATTCATCCATTTTAGATATGGGTGAAGGTGTAACTATCTTTTTATGGAATGCCCTCATCGACATGTACGCAAAATGCGGTAGCATTGAGAAGGCACTCCATGTTTTCTATGGTATTAAACAAAAGGATTTGGCATCATGGAACTCAATAATTGTTGGATTAGCTTTTAGTGGCTGTATGGAGAAATCGATTTCACTTTTCGAAAAAATGAGAAAAACCATGTTTTGTCCTAATGAGATTACTTTTGTTGGATTACTTGTTGCTTGTAGCCTTGCAGGGAAGGTCAATGAAGGCCGTGCATATTTTAACATGATGCTAGATGTGTATAATGTTAAGCCTAATCTAAAGCACTACGGATGCATGGTCGATTTATTTGGGCGAGCTGGTATGTTAAATGAAGCTTTTGAGTTTATAGATACAATGAGATTTGAACCAAATGCTATTATGTGGAGAACTCTTCTTGGTGCTTGTCGAGTTCATTGTAATGTCGAGCTGGGAAAACGTGCTAATGAACGGTTGCTCGAACTAAGACGTGATCACAGTGGTGACTATGTTCTTTTGTCAAATATATATGCATCAAATGGTGAATGGTGTAGATCAGAAGATACTAGGAAACTCATGGAAGACAATGGTGTAAATAAAGAGCGTGGCTTTAGCTCAGTTGACAATGAAAATGAGCTCGGGTTTTGGGTTCGTTCCATTTCCACAGCCCCAGATTCCATTTTTGAAAGGAAACACCATGAAGGATTTAGGGATTCGGGTTTCGTCATCAACTGAATTAATGACGAAATCGATTACAGAAATGAACTTAGGGACTGGATCGACTGAATATAGCAAAAGTTCAACATTTTGCAGATAACATTATGCGAGACAACGCAAGAAACGAGCAAGGATAAGATGACTGGGGATCATTGACTTGCTTCAGAACTAGTTTTCCCTTCACCAGTTTGTCGTCTTTGTTCACTCATCTTCTCTTTAATTCCTTCACCTCAACTGGAGAAAAGGAACAAGAGAAACAAAGCTTCTCGATGCACACTGATATTCATTTGAAACCTGCAGTGAATACAATACAGCAATGAAGGGCACAAAAGCTAAGTTTCTTACAGCACGAAAACTCGAGAGATCTTACGTTCGACACCATGATCGCAATTTAGCAGAATACTGTCTTCTCAATCCAGTAAACTTTGCCTATTGTAAAGGGAAGGGAATGTAAACTTTCATCAGTGATCTCTATGTATTATTATTTTGTGCAATAGAAATATGTTATCCAATGAATAAACAGAAAATCGTAGCATACGAAAACAACTTACCGAACAAAACAGGCTCAGTTGGCTTTGTAGGCAAACAAACTTGCTGCAAATGAAACAATAGTTCTTTTTTCAACAGAAATCTAATGTACATTCACATCAAAAGACATGAAAACGAAAAAATGATGATGAAAATGTCACTCGGAAGTCGAAAATGGTTACCTTGTCCAAGAACCAATACACCACCAGCATCTAAAGGCAAAATCTCTTGAATTTTCTCACTTGTAAAGATTGTTTGAGTAACTGGCCAATAAAACAACAAAATCATGATTTAAGCAATTTGCATCTAAAGCAAAACAACAATGAGATAACTTTGTAGCAAGGAAGTCATACCGGCCGGTACCGTTCGTACCGGTCATGATAGGTACGAACAATTTTTTCTATATATCGGTATACCGGTCATGACCGATATTTACCGGTATACCACCCGTATGACTTCCATGCTTTGTAGATACGATGGGAAAATTGCCCCGAAACCTGATGTTTGAACTTCCGGCAACACCGATTCATTCGAATCAGCTTTATCAGAAGAAGCATTAATGCCAGAAATTTTCATCAGATGAACACTATGGCATCCATCCGACATCCATATCTTACGAGTAGCTGCATTAACGATGTAAATATCATTAATATCTACGAAACAACACAAGATATTCTTTGATGACATCAAAATCATACCCGAAGAAACATCCTGAAAAACAGCCAGTTTTTGAATTTTCATGTTCAGAGTTAAACGTTTCATGGAGAAAGGAATATCGGATCCTTTCTCGGATCCTTTTTCGGGATAAATAAGTTGTAAAAGGTGCAAATATCCTAAGGAGTCTAACACAACAATGCAGCCAGAAGACAATGCCTGAACAGAAAGAGCCTTAACTGCAGTCATCTTTACTCTTATGGCATCTTTATCTTCAAAAGGCACAAAAAACTCCCCTAATTTTCCTGAACCTTGTCTTAACTTAATACATTTTGGCTTTCCTGTAAGTTATTACAATGAAATCAAAGCATTAGAGTTAAATAACAGCCGCTATTCAATATGAGAATTTGCATACCTGAATCAGATTTTCTTCCATGGCGTTTCTTTGCATTTTTATGATTTAAATTAGCCAAAATCTGCAAAGAGAAAACTCTAACTCCATTCTCTTCTCCAAGAACCAATAAACCAGAAAAAATACCAATGGTATAAATAGGCAAACTACAATCAGTGACAGCGAACTTCATGAGCTTTAAAGCTTCCTTGCAGGCCTCATCCCAAGTCAATCTCATTGAGAAAACCCAAATCTTGGAATTTTGAACTGAATACAACGTAAACATATTAACTCCCGCCGATAACTTCAACGAAACCCCATTAGTCACCTTGAATAAAACCCCGAGTTTGGTGTAATCGATCTCCAAATCCTTATGATTGGAATCGACTTTCACTTTAACAAAACGGCCGTGGCGCAATAAGTAGAAGGAGAAGAAGACCCCGGGGGCAGGACGCAGTACTGAAGATGAGACAATGAACAAAGTTTCTACAGGACAGGAACCGGTCCGGAGGTGCAAAAAAGCAGCGGCGGAAGTGGGAGAAGGCACAATAGACTTGTGATGCGAAAAAGAGGCATGAGAAAAGGGGGAGAAAGTTGGGTATAAAGCGAAAGAGGAATCTGAATAGCGAAGAGCAAGAGAACTAGAAATTGGGTCGTAGAGAAAGGATGAAACTTGTGGGGTTTGTGCATAGAGATGGTTCGGAAACTTCAGTTGACGGGCTTCGAATTCGAATTCCGGTGGCGGAGTTGACATCACATAGACGCTAAATCTTTTCAAACCAGAAACGGGTTAATCGGGAAACGTTGAAGATAGCAAGCAAGATGTCAACTTTGAAGCCCTGAAGCTTTATACTTTGAAGAAGAGGCGAAAAGCCCAGTTCTTTCTGAATATTTAAATGTATATTTAACTTTTCCCGTGTTTTTGTTCGGAATTACCGAGCACCCTGCCGGCCGGCGAAATGTCTAAGGTTGTAGTGATGGATAACGGCGGCGGGCTTATAAAAGCTGGATTTGGTGGAGAACGTGACCCGTCTTGCATAGTCCCGAACTGCACCGCTCGTCCTCCATCCTCCAAAAAATGGCTTCTCGCCGACCAAATCCTTTCCCCCGCCGAGGATCTCACATCCGCCGCCATCCGCCGCCCCTACGACCGCGGTTATCTTATTAATCCCGATCTACAGTCTTCTATATGGACTCATATTTTTACCCATCTTCTCAAAATCCATCCTCCCAACGTCTCCCTTCTGTTAACTCAACCCCTCTTTACCCCACCTTCCATTCAGCATTCTTTAGATGAAATCATTTTTGAAGAATTCAATTTCAAATCTCTTTTCATTGCTGACTCGCCGTCGTTAGTGCATTTGTATGAAGCTTCTAGAAAACCCTACAGCCTTGTCTCAAAAGCCCAATGTAGCTTGATTGTAGACTGTGGTTTTAGCTTCACTCATGTAGCTCCTGTTTTACAGAACTTCACGTTGAATTATGGTGTAAAGAGGATGGATATTGGGGGTAAGGCCTTAACGAATTATCTTAAGGAACTTGTGAGTTATAGGACTGTGAATGTAATGGATGAAAGCTTTATAATGGATGATGTCAAGGAGAAGCTTTGCTTTGTTTCTCTTGATTTTCAAAGGGACCTTAACATTGCAAGGTTTGAATGTTTAAATCTTGTCGTTTTCGTCTTAATTTCATGCATTCTTTGTTGAAATTGAAGCATGAGCCTCTTTGTATAATCCTTTCATGTTTAAGTAAAGAAGATTAGCTCGATTGGATAAGCCATTAGTTGAATTCCACCCCTCTTTGATTGCAGAAATTCATGACTTTGGAGGATATTGACGAGGTTAATAGGATTCGATAAACAAATTCTTGTTCGATTTGAAGTTGTAAAGTTCTTATCTTCTTCCATGTTAAGGTTTCTTTCTTAAGATGAAATTGTTTTGGTCGTGATCTATTGCTGATAATGGCTCATTACCATTCAGTCATGCATGCTGTAATGACAATATTGAAGAATGCGATAAGACGACCACCGAAGCTCGATTTACTGCTTGTTTGTGAAATTTGATTATAGATGTTAATATCTTAGTCTGCTAAATTATTTCATTGTTTTCTCGTATTTTTTCTTCACGGATTAGTTTTCATCAGTTTCATTATGTAGCTCCGATTTAGTTCCTTACTCGTATACACCATTTTAAACTTATTAGTTGTGAAAGTGCATGAGTAAGACCTTCAAGTGTTAACCTTTCAGTATGCATAAGTGCTTTATAGCAAGATGAATTTTTAGTGTTTTCATTCCGACTTTGTGTTACGATTATTCATAACGCAGTCCGATTATGTTCCAATGGGGTTCATTGTGTACCAATTCTTACAATTTAAAACAACTAGCTTTTGAGATGTATTGTTGGAAAGTACTGAAACGAGTGGCATTTGCCGTTTATTATTCCTCGAGTTCCATTTTTGTTTTTATTGTGTATTTGTACCTTTTGTTGCTCTTAGATTGAACAAATATCTACAGGAGATCCGGGACGGATAACCTTCTTAGATGCACTTATGTGCTTCCGGATGGCGTAACTCATACGAAGGGGTTCGTCAAAAATCCCGAAGATGCGAATAGATACATGGCTTTAGATGACAAAACTCCTCTTCTGGATGGAGATGCAGAGTTTGCTTACAACAAAAACCAGCATGGAAAAGCTATTGATCTTACAAAAACAGTATTACTTTTAATTCCTCTTAGTCTATGCTTACTTATTCCCTCTTCCTTTTAACTGGTAACCTTTTTTACCTTCTCGGCAGGAGTTTAACCTGACAAACGAGAGGTTCCTTGTTCCGGAGATGTTGTTTCGGCCTGCTGATTTAGGTTTGTTTCACTTTAAATATGCACATTTTTATGCATGATGAGATAGATCAGTGAATTTTTCGTGACAATGGTATGTTGTGATTGATCATCTATATTCGGATCGTGCTCGTTTTATATATGATGAGATATATCAGTGAGTTTTTTCATGACGATGGAATGTTGTGATTGATAAGCTAAATTCGGATCTGCGATTTTTTCTTCATTCCGTTGCATAGTTACTTTAGGGTTTAGGGTTAAGTAGTTACTTACTAACATGTAATATATTGTATAGGAATGAACCAGGCAGGACTTGCAGAATGTGTAATTCGAGCAGTGAATTCGTGCCATCCTCAACTTCATCCTGTCTTATACCGAAGGTTCGCTTGTCTCCGTCGTTAGTTTCACGTTTCGAACCTCTAAAAGCCTCGGAATTTCTAATGTGCAGCATTATATTGACTGGGGGGAGCTCATCTTTTCCACACTTTGCTCAAAGACTGTAAGAATCATTCTGTTTCTTGTTAAGTCGTCATTATCGCAGCTTTGTAATGTGATCCATTATCTTACTAGAGAATCCGAGATTCGAGCTCTTGTTCCTGATAATCTTGGAGTAGAGATAACAGTCCAGGAAGAGTAATTCTCCTGCTCTTGAATGATCAGAACACTTTGTCTGAATACTTTTTGTTCCTTTTTTCTGACTGCAAACTTCATTTCCTGCTTGTGACACAGTCCGATTTTGGGCGCTTGGCGTGGAGGGTCGCTTTTAGCATCACGTCCCGATTTCGAAGCAATGTGCATTCACAAGAGTGAGTATGAGGAGCTTGGATCAAAGAGATGCCACAAAATGTTCTTTCACTAGTTCCCCAAGCTACAAATTCACTGGTGATTCTGTTCTGTTACAGTAACATATCGAAAAATATAGTCGACATTAAATTTACCGTAAACCAAATGAGTATGCGTTTCGAAACCTAGAGTTATGGCAATACAAATGTATTCAAATCCACACATGATCTCATCTCACTAAATGTTACCTTGTGATTTCTTGGATGCTTGAGAACAAGTTTGTGGTACTTTTACAATACCTCATTATCATCGATTTGCTGGTATATAGAGGCATCGGCATCAACTATCGGGAGTGACGGCGGAGTTCCGGGAGGAATAGAGGCGGCGCCGTGCTCACCGGCACATATGCAAAGTGCTTCAGCATCTCTAATAATTGAATCAAGATCAATATGACCACTGAGATCATTGATGAATTTCAAGAGTGCATCGAAACTCATTTGCTCTCCGATTATTTTGTGGCGATATCTCTTCAGTATAGCAACACAAACATATAGATGAAGATGCTCGCATGGATAATGAGTCCACAGAATCTCCCACAAAAGCATAGTGTTTTCATAATCAAATTCCCTGAAACAAGGAGAATCCATGGTTCGATATATATATGAAAAGCCGACACGAAAGTAGGGATTCTTGCCTTTTGAACTGTATCAAAATCCAGCGGAAACAGAAGAAATAGTTCAAGCAGTCACTCTGCTTGAAATAGTTGTGTAATGGGGCGTCTAACAATTCTACCAACTGCACCAAAAAGAGAGAACTCTGAAATATCTGCCAATTCAAGTCAACTGACACATTGGAAATTTCGGAAGAGTTACAAATGAATTCGGTACAATATTTTTAAAGAGATTTCAACTGAGAAAAAACATAATAAAAGAACCTTTGATAATGCAAAAAGTTGGGAGTGCATCCCACTTTGGTCACGATTGAAATTAGGCCCAAGGCGTTCCATAAGAGACACAAAGCACCAAAAGGACATCGCTTCATCTCGCATTACATACAAAATTGGTGAAAGAAGATCACTCATACCCTAGAAGTGGCAAATAGAATGGGGGAAATGAAAAGATAGTAGAGTCAAAAGTGCATAGAATCTGGAAAATGAAAGTATACCTGGCAATACCCAAGATCGAAGTTATAAAATGAGTAAGTCAACAGTATCTCATGTAACAGATGCACATTGGGATTATCATCTCCATCATAGAATGACAGTGCCCTATCTGTCCTCACCTTGACAGAGAAAGTAGTGGAAATTATTAAACCTAAAATTCGACACGGTAACTCTGCATACTGTGTATCTGTATCTTGATACATTTAGATTAATAGCATACCACATCCTTTTCAATGAGGCTTTTCCGCTCCCTGAACTTTGTGAATCGTTTTGCTTGATCTTTTGAAATACTCTGATAGATAACAATGTTGTAATTTTTCTTATTTGAAAAACATAAGACAATAAAAATCATAATGCAATGAAATTCTTATGAAGTACAAACAAACCTGCCACTGCAATTTTATGGTTTCATACTCTGTCTTCTTTACTGACATGAGATATTCTCTCTCAGCATATGTTGAATCATACGAATAAAACCCTAACAAAAATGCCCAGGCCTGTGAACAGAAAATAAAAGTGGAAAATAATTACTTTGGGAAATAGTGTAACATAACACAGTCCCACAAGCATTAAAAAATACGCAAACGAATATTAGTATTCCAATAGGCAGACCTCATTCCGCAAACTTTGTTCTATTCCACCATAGAATATCCTTTTTCGTGCAGCAAACGAATCCAATACCCTCCCTTCCGAATCGAAGAAGGTGTTCCACTGCAATTTAAAATGATCTATTAAGTTAACCATTAAAAAGCCACAATAAGTCATATTATGTCTGTATCTCCATATCAAAAGCACATTCGTAAGATTCAATAAGCCAATAATGTAATCACTTTAAAATACGAACACATAAAATCAAGAAAGAAAGCTGAAGTGCCTAATCATTTGATTCATATGCAAGAGAATAAGTATAAGGCACATTGTTCTTTGTTTGTCTCTATGCTCCTAACTAGGAATCATAAAGGAGTTGTAAACAAAGGCAGTTGGCAGCATAATCGCCTAAGGGAGAAGGCCTGAGTTGCTTACTAGTTTGATGAAATTTGCTAGACTTATAAAATTCGCGTAGTCTATGAAAGAATGACTATAAAATTTTCAACTCTCATTGCAAGGCTACTTCTCTATTCACTTCGAACAAGGTATTAACAACTCTAGGGTTCCATTTTTTGGCAACTCCATCTCTTTAGTGCCTACGAGTGAGGTTAGTATTTAAATTTTATATCCGTAGATTGAATCCTAGCTGGATTCCTCTTTCCTTCTAGCCAATGTTTGAATCAATACAGACAATTCGTGTGCCATAAAACATTAGCTCATTTAACTAAATGAAAAATAATAAAAGAATATCATAAGCAATCCTAAATCATGCAAGAAATGATACCTCTTCATGGCCGATTGGTAGCTGACGTGGCTTTCCCCAGACTAGTGATAACTTGTCAAGCTGCAATATGAAGGAATGCTTTCAAAACTTCAAAAACAGCGAGAAAATGCAGTTTTATGAGGTATGAAAAAAAAAAAACCAACAAATGAACTCTAAAATTTTGTGTAGATATGACCAGGCCCTTTATCTTAATCTCCACTAGATTTATACCACAAACAATAGTTTATAACCAAATTAAGGATGCTATTATATTATGTTCTTTTTTATGCAAGTCAGCAGATCAGAAGATTATTAGCAAGAATATCGTGGATTGGCAACCAAAGTCTTAAAACATGCAAAGCTATTTTTAATGCCCTGTCCCTATTTCTAATCCGTGTGTGGACTCAGTACCAAAAGTTATGACCCTTAAAACAACAAGATTAATGAATATTCATTTTGCAGTCAAAATAAAGGAAGAAAAGGGAAGACACCCACAAATAAGAGGTTTAAGAAAATGAGAATAAATTAAAAGTTGAAAAAATACTTCTCTGGAACTTGATCCTGAAGATACTTCGACTTTGGGAGTATCATCAGATGTTATCTGGTGATCTGTTGGATTTAAATGGCTTTGCTTCATCTCATGAGAAGCATATCCATCACTAAAGCTTTCACCAAAAATCTGGGACGTTGTTTCACGCGCAAACCGAGTAACTAGTGAGAATTTCTCCAACACCTGCATCTGAAGGTCCCGAGCAGGATCATGAGTTTTCTGCTTTTGCCTGCCAATGATTTTTGGCTCAGTATTTCTAGAGTTCGTATCTATATCACTCTGTCCCTGAAAGTCAGTTGACGAGGATCCATTGGCTACAGAACTAGAAGAGGGGAGATTTGCAACAGACATAGGGCCATGAAGCTCCAAGGAGGACAGCGTTCTCTGAATAAATAAGGTACTGGAATCTTTTAAATTATAGCAAACTCTCAATCAGAAAGCATACAAAAAAATGTTGGTGCCCATGATAATTCTGGTAGCACATGCCTTAATGCACAATAATATCATATCCCAAACAACACACCAGAGATTATAACAAATGCTTACCTGTAAGGGATTTTGGAAATCATTGACAAGAAATAAATTTGCATCTTCTGATGACCTGTAAATACAAAGTTAATAATGAAAGAACTATTTCAGAGGCTAGCAATGCTACGAAATCGTGCTAGTTTTCTAACAACCTCCACAATGAAAAATAAGGCACTAGACACTTATTTCGTCCTACAACAAACAATTTAAAAGCTATTAAAAGAGCCTTAATTAATATTTTTAACAAATATGACATCTTTCATGCCTGCACAACGTGCACTGGTTTCTTTAATCATTATTTAAAGAATCAAACTAAGATCAGAATAAACTCAGGAAAATGAAAAGTTCCAAATTTTCAGAAAACCAAATTGATAATATACATGGCCATAAATATAGCACAACCCATTCTAATACAAATTAGGTTCACTTCTAAATTATGTTCAAAGAGAATAGATCCAGAAAAGAAGAGATGAAACACACACACAAAAATTTGAAATATTACATTATCAACAATTCTGAATTTCTATGAAGGATAATCTGAAAATTTGTTAAATAACCAACACTCATAAGAGAATACCTCACGAGAAAAACATGTTGCTTTATAATGTTGAAAAATTCTCGAACCCCTCCACTGTAGAAATAGAAAGGAGGAAAAGCTATTCCTGCAACACAAGTGACAAAAACTTTTATTTCTAAACCATACAGCCAGGTTTAAAAGCAAAAGATTCAACTTTTACATGTTGCACTTGGGATTCTCATGTGAAATACTAATGATTTTAACACAAAGCACAATCAAATTACTGTGCTATCATTGTAATGATGATCAAAATATTTTAATCATGTCATGTTACTGTGATTTTATGAATAAAAATAAACATAGAGCTTCCTAAAACAACGCAATCGAGTCACCGATCTAATATATGTGAGGGTAATACAGATAATGAAACAAGAAGGTCCTAGATAGGATATTAAAAAATGAATAAATAATGGTGAAACTCGAAGAATATTAAAAAAGTAAATAAAGATGACAACATAAAAGGGAAAGACATGCTTAATGTTGCAAATTTCGTTCAAATGAATTGCAATATTCAATAAAAAGTGATGGATAAGAACAAGGATTTTGAAATACCAACAAATATCTAGTCTTTTACATGTTTTGATCAAAATAAACCTTGTAAAATAACAAGAAAGCTATCAGGTGAAGGAAATGCAAAAAAGAGACAGGAAGAAATGAAGGACTATACAACTTTTCAATAAAAAATGAAATCAATTGAGTTGGGCATGATACAGAGAATGTCAGATATCTAAATCGAAAATACCTGATGACGTGACCAAAATAACATATCGCCAGCCCAGAGTTGGATTGTGTTTAAATAAAGATCGAACGTTTGAAAAGGGCATAGACCTTATAGAATAAAGATTTTTATCTGCATGAAAACAGCATAAAGAAAACAGTAAATTTTTACACAGAGCAGAAAAATTGATGATACGTAAAGTTATTGTACACAGAAGAATCCACCTTTGTCCGACAACCTCTCATTAGAACTTTTCCCCTTGTAAGGAATCCATGTCTGCATTGCAACAATAAAATACCCTTGAGAGTTCAGTTAAGTATAAAATAGGTTAGCGAAACAAGCTCCAAATTATCTTAGTTTTAAATTTTGATCCTGTAAACCAACTTGAAAGTTCAATGGAATTCCCAACCTTCGGTTTTCTCCTAATGAA
This sequence comes from Utricularia reniformis, assembly GCA_009725065.1. Classification (NCBI taxonomy): domain Eukaryota; kingdom Viridiplantae; phylum Streptophyta; class Magnoliopsida; order Lamiales; family Lentibulariaceae; genus Utricularia; species Utricularia reniformis. Next base: position 34,513 of record RWGZ01001758.1, on the reverse strand, counting down.
TGTCAAAATTCACAGTAAAAAAGGAAATAAGTAGACAGTTAAATTCCTGAAAAATCTAATATTTCCCAACAATAACATTCTGCAATCTTCTTATATACTAGTATCAGAAAAATAAAAGGAGTAACTAATGATCATGATATCCAATCATCTCCATAGCAATAAGCCATGAAAATTTATATAAAGAAAAAATAAACTGCAAAAAAACTCCAGAAAAACACCAAATGCATCAAGAATTTGTACTCTAAAATAATTCTGCTACCAAAAACGGAGAAAAAATCCCTCATAAGCATCAGTACCATGAAAAGAGAATCCCCTTGCTTATACAACCTCAATCGACCACTAATGCTCTCAGAATCATACTGAGCGGGGTGAATCGTCACATTATCCTGCATATAAACTGTCTCTGCACCCTCCGGGTCGCTGAGTTTCCCGCTATCGCTTCTGTACATACTTTCCGATCCCTGGATAACAACAATGAATCGTCTTTATTAAGAATTGAATCCGAAATCAACCATCAATTAGCGATCACATAGAATTAGAGTGATTACCTGCTGAATCAAAGCTTCATACTCAGCATCATCCGAGAGATCACTGAAATCAGCCTCGTGCATGGTTCCGATTCAGCGTAAATATCAAAACTCCAAAGAATTACCTTGCTCTTGCCGACATCACACAAATGAGCTTCTACAGATTTTTTTAGTTTATTTAATTATTTACTGCATTTCTTCATACCTAAGATTCTAGCTCTAGAACAAATGAGTTATTGCAAATAAGTCCTTAGACTATTTCCGCGCGGACAAATAAGTTATTGTCGCTACACAAAACCATTTCAACCGTATAAATCTCTCTACATATCATCATTCTTTTACATATACATTATATTCTCTTTCCACTTCTAAAACCTCTCATTATCCACATTATTATTTATTTATCTTTAATCCACATCATCGTCTCTCTAAATTTCATTTTATCTTTCTATCTCATTAACTTTATCATTAAATATTAAATTTTAAATTTAAGTTTTCTAGTTCAATATAAATATTAAAAGTTTATATAATTTAAAATTATATTTCATTAACATTAAGATAAATTAACATAAAACATTTATTTAAAAATGTTACAAATACATTTAGAATTGGTTACGGTAATGATTTCGATGATCTTGATATTTAATATTTGCTTATCAATTTTATCGGTGTGTTATTTTCGTTTCAATTTTTCGATGTATTTCTTTTTTATTGTTTCATATTTCATTTTTTATATTTATTTTTAATAATATTAATCTTAAATAAAATTATATATTCAAATTATAAAAATTTAATAAGAATTTTGAATATATATAACAATTTTAAAACTATTATATATTAAAAATAATACTTAAATTATATATATAATATATTATAAACATAATAAAAATAATTTTAAAAAACTTTTAAAAAAATAAGAGCACATCTCTGTGGAAAAGGGGAGGAGAAATAATTTGAGCGTATATCTCCGTGAAAACGTCAACGCGCATGTAACCATGGGTGCTGACGTGATAGAATTTAACGCGGATAAGGGCGTATGGAAATACACCCTTGTCCGGCGTTAAAGGAATCCTTATTGCCTATTTTCACCTCGTAACACGCAAATCAAATACTTGTTAAATATGATATCATACAAAAAATATTTACTCATATTAAATATGAAGCATTAGAAATTTGAAAAGCAATAAAAGCATAATAATTTTATCATTTTACTAAAAAAAAATTAAAGTTACACTTGTAAATGCATTTTTAAAAAAATGTCATAACAATTAAACATTTTATTCCATCCATATTTTTTCTTGTATTTTCGGCTGGGCTGAAACGTAAAACATTTCACTGTTTAAACGCTTCTATTTAGAAACATCTAATTTAAATGAGAAAATAGCATCTTCATTCCCTAAACTTTCATATTTTTTGTAAATTTAATCATTATAATTTATAATGATATATTTAGTTCACGAATTTAAAATTGTAATAAATTTGATCGCCAAGTTTGCAATATTTAATAAATCATATTCTCAAGATGTAAAATAATCCTTAAAATATGATTTTGATTGAAGACATCATGTGCCAAAATTGAAAAATCTAAAGATCAATTAGAATTTTTTTGGCAAAATTAGAAGTATGAGGATTGATTCTATAATTTTCATCCTAATTTCCATATACATAGAACATTGAGGATCAAATTATCAAAAGATGAAACTATTGAGACCACATTTTTTGTTCGTCCAATTTAAATATATTGTTATAATTTCTTTATTATTAAAAATGCAAAAACAATATATATGCGTTGCCCTTGATGTTTGTGCTTATAAGAGTTTCTTTCCCTTTCTCTCTTGCAGCTTCTTGCCATGATCAAGAAATAAGTCAAGCTTTTGGTAAGTGAAAAATAGGCAAAATGCTTTCAGTATTTCCCTTTCCAAGAATGCAACTTCAGCTTCAACTGAAACCAGAGAGGGGGCATCCCAAGTATGCCACGAGCTAGCTTAGGGTTAAAGACGTCGAATTCGACATCATGCAATGTATCCAAAATAACCTGTGCAGGAACTGCAGGAAGAAGCACTGGACATGCTTCACTGGGAATATTACCAATCAAATCACGGGCTTTACGGAGATGTAAATGTGCGACAGAAGCCATATCGAAGACAACATTACATAGTCCATCACGAGAATCTAAATTAATCTCGGATTGTCCACTCTTGTTGATAATCATACGGTGTTTCTCGGCAATTGAAAAGGGTATATACCGAAAATGTTGAGCCCGGCTTGCGTGGTGAGGTAGAGACTTAAGAAGCAATGCAAGTCCACTTGCTTTGCCAATATGTGAAGCAGCATGATCTGCAGGGGTAGATTTAATGCCACCAGCTTGAAGAGTAGAGTATAAAATGGTTGACATTGTGTCCTCGGAATATTTCTCTAGCTCTTCCATTGTTTTGGGGATATCTTGAGGCTCCCGATTTGCATCATTGATCCGAGCTTCGACTGACCTTTTTAACCAGTTCTTGTTGAGATTAGTATCTGATATTACAGAAGAAAGTGCCTGAGCTACTGGATGCTCAATCTGCTTATTTGAAAACATTTTTTCAATGGTTTCTTGCCACCATAACAAGCGCATTAGGCCAATTCTGGGATCAGAAGCAATGTCCATGGCTCTTGCTGTTTCCACATTAAAAGCCCGCAAAGCAAAAGCAGGCTTTCGCATGTTTGTTGGAAGCTCAAGAAGGCAAAGATAATGATGATAATCATATGTACGAACTTGTTGAACACAATATGAGAAAGCAGCCCTCAAACTGTTGGATGAAAAGGCACTGCTCATCAATTCAAATATGATTCCTCTCTGCAACAAATTTCAGGGAAAAAAAAACAAAATTAAACAAATCTTATATATACCGTATGCATCAATTTCACAAGAAAAGAGAACATTAAATATATAAAATCGAGGACGAATTGAACAGAATTTTGATACAGGAGCACGAATAACAAAATTATAGCGCATTGTACCAGCGATAAACCGACTGAGGCAACCGGAATTGCCTAGAGTGGACGACGATTGAGAGAGATTTAGGTTCCAAAGCCCTAAACTCGAAAGGACGATTGAGCAGCGGAACGACGCCGAATTGGGCTTCGCTATACTGGGCTAGAATTACAACCCAACCAAGTTAACCATAATTAATGAAATCAAATCAATTGAGACTTAATTTAGGAGTGAGTGTATTTGTTTAGGATTGTGATTTAAGATTCTCAAATTTGTATTATTTAACAAATTTAATTTATATTATTTTTAAAATTTTGACAAGTTCTCAAATTTTTGAAAAACGAAATTTATCCTCAATTAGTTTTCATACTTCATATATTTTGAAAAATATAGTTTTTAAAGTTTAATATACATGATGAAATTGATCTTCAATTTTTTGGGATTAGTTTTATCACACAAGGGCCAAATTTGGAAACTTTGTAGATTATTTTTATCAAAAATTCAAAGTATGGAGACTACTTATATCAAATTTGTCAAAATCATGAAATTTTTGGTACCGAGCATGCCATTTACGTTTCTGATTTGTTTATCGTTTAAAGTAAATTAATTTTTACTTGAAAAGTTGGACGTTGGTATGTTTTGATGAAATATAATTGTATATATTCTAAATTTTTATTATTTACATTTATTTGTACAAAATTTACCTTAAAAAAGAAAGTAATTATCATTTAATTAGCAACATTTTTTAAACTGTATTTAGTTAACAACATAACAACCAAACAATGAACACTAAATGAAAATTTAGATAAATCATAATGTAAATGAAAACCAAGCATCCATAGCTAGAAGCAAACTTGACGTATAAAATGAGGATATCACACACATTGAAAGAGTTGAACACATCATTTACTATGATATATCTTATCTCTTACAAATCAATTCAAATTACATCTCAAATTCAATGTTGGACCATTTGATATTTTAAAGAGCTTGTCCCAAAACAAATTAGGATATCATAGTTTATGTATACATAAAGCATAAAAAAGGTGATGCATGCAGCGGAAACGGCTAGGAGCTCATCAAAGGGAGGGCAAGTACCAAGAACTGAATGTTAAGTGTGAAAATCGATATTTTTGTCAATTGAGTGCATTTGGATGACGATCGCATTGTTGTCGATCAGACATACTTGAATGGTGATCGACGTTGTTGTCGATCGGCACACTTATAGAACGGTCGGTATTGGTGCCGATCGGTCAATACGACTGAGCAAGCAATGGCGAAGGTGACAAGGGATCGGTCCGATGATATGAGATGGAGACAATCGGTCGAGGACTGAACTAAGACATGACGCGACCAATTGATCTAAGATGGACGTCAGTTATGGAAGGAGATATTCAATGAAACAATGTCATATCAAATAATTATATATGATTTGATTATGGAGAATATTTTTGGATATGATCAAATAAGGAAATATTTGATAGTTAAATTAGTTACCTCCAACCACATCATGTATACGAGGCCTTTGGGTTCATTCTTAAACACTCTTGTATTCCGAATTTACTCTTCGTGTGTGTGTGTTGTATTATTCTCAAGTGATAGTGAATTCGGTCGTTCCGTCGATCACGTGGTTTTTACATATCTCGGGTTTCCACGTTAAATTTCTGGTGTCGTTGTTTTCTTTTACTTTATTCTCAAGTTTTACTTAATCTATCGAGGTTTTTCGGATATGTATTATCCCCAACACTGAAAATCACGGGACACTGGTGATGAGGAAGGATGGAAGATAGTTCGCGCAGACATGACACACAAAGACGGAGCGACAGACACACCGATATGGCTCATTTAGGCAAATGGGCAGAAATTGAAATAACTACCTTCTCCTTCTTTGTGTCGAACTCCAAAGAGACAATCGAAGTGAAAGATCTCCGACGGCTTTTTGAATGGCTAGCGTCGGTCATAGATGTCAAGGTTCCGGAAAAATTGATGACAGAGGGGGAAGAATATGCATTTGTTAAGATGAGAAAGAATATATCCCCACAACTTATTGCAACATCGAAGGAACTTTTCTTTGCTATACGAAGTTTTCACATATATACCCTACTACTCAGAGAAGACTTCTGAAAAAATATACCATGAAAAATATGATATATCGCCGGGAAGTAAAGTTATGAAGATGACAAGTAATGGAATGGTGTAGCAATATTCCTACATAGATAAAGTGAAACCAAAGAGATGAGTAGAGATATGTCCTCAAGTGCCTTCTTCCACCCTCCTAATCCATGCACATTTTTGTTTTCCCCAAATATGGAAGGGTGAATTGAGGATGCAAAGGTGCTTGAGGGGTGAATTAAGGAACTAGAACGAATTGAATGAATTTGAGGATGAAATGATAGCATACACTTGCCCACTAGTAGCTGTGAGATATGGATGGAATAAATTGATATTAGAATTTTCATTAAAGGAACAAAAAAACAAATTACTAGAATATGAGCTCGAATGGTTAAACTCATGGCTACATGAAGTTAAATCATGTGATACATCCTATATGAAACACCGCATATAATGGATTGGAATTGAGAGCATTCCTCCTTATAGAGGGGTAAAGTAGTCAAAAAAATAGCATAATGATTGGGACAAGTCATCTCAATTCATCCAAGCACTCTGAATCAACAATGGTTGGATTGTGCGAGAGTTTTGTTACAATTAGAAGGGGAAACCAATCACTAAAAAATTCAATCTAATATGTGAAGGAAGTATGATCTAAGGACATATATTCCAAGAATCGGCTATATGTTTTCTACCTTATGTATTTTCTATCTTGAAACTTAATAATGTATTCATAATGGGAGTATCACAATATTGGAAATATAGGGATGAAGAAATTTCAGAATATAAGAATGGGAGTGAAAGATACAAGAAGGTGTATCATGGTAAACAAAAAAAGGAAAGAAATGACATGATCATATCCATCAAATGACTGCTAACAATGAAAATCAAAGGATGCATACCTTCGCAAGAGGTTTCATTTATGAAAATAGTGGGGAACATAAATCTGTAAACAGAGAACACGAGGAAACCAATTCCAAGGTGGATTATAGACAAAATTCGAACAATGTGGAAATCTTATCACAATTTTTATCTTTTGAGAAACATCTCGATTGTACATCAAATGAGGAGGAGGTAAGGAAAGTGTTAGGTGAATTACACAAGATCATCATCTGTAATTAATCTAAGTACTAATGATGATATACATGATTTTTTGAGGTTATGGATAAGATAAAAATCATGAGTATAAATTGAAGAGGTTGAACAATCCAACCATACATTTGATTGTGAAAGAGTTGCTCATAAAACACTCTGTGCATATGATATGTTTATAGGAAACAATGATGAAGCAAATTGATGATAAAATTTCTATAGAATATGGGGAAATAGACCTTTCAAAATGGAGTTCATGCAATCTAATGGAAGATTAGGTGGTGTGATCTCTGTATAGAATCCAAATCTGTTCATTATAGAAAAGATCATAGATGAACAAAATTCATTGTATTCAAGGAAAAATCAATATGATCGACATGATGGTGTTAAACGCATCTGGGGCTCTAATAACACAGGAGAAAAGAGTACAATGCCATTGGTTATCCAATGTCATCTTTTCATTAATGAAATTATCATAGCAATTGGTGATATCAATTCTATAAAGGATTCAACAGAACACACGGGTTCTCAAATTGATTTCTCTTCAATGATGGAATTCAATGAATTTATTTCAAGATATTAATTACAAGATCTACCAATAGAAGGCTGTAAATTTACTTGGAAAAATAAAATGGGTTCAAAGCTAAGCATAATTGACAGAGCATTTATCTGCTCCTAATCCAACACCATATTTCATCTTAAATGAGTACCATTGTGTGTATCATATCATCGATCTATAATATTTTTCTCTGAATGTGAGGACTTTAGAGCAACTCCCTACTTGAAAAAACAAATATAAAGGATGTGATAGAAACATTATGGCAGCAAACAGAACCAGTTGGGGTAGCTAGCTTCTGCCTCAAAGAAAAATTAAAATATTTGAAGAAATGACAAAATAATGGATGGGTGAAANCAAATCAATATATATAGACGCATATATATGATTTGATTATGGATAATCATATATGTAGATATGATCAAATATTATGAATATTTGTTAGTTACCTTAACTATCTCAACCACCTCATCTATATAAAGGGATCTTAGGGTTCATTGTCACATACTTCAATACTCTTGTATTCCGAGTTTTCCTCTTCGTGTGTGTGTTGTAATCTTCTTAAATGATAGTGAATTTGGCCGTTTCCGTCGGTCACGTGGTTTTCCCATTTCGGGTTTCCACGTTAATTTCTTGTGTCATTGTTTTCTCTTTGATTTAATTCTCGGGTTCTACTTAATCTATCTGTTGGTGTAATGTAATCTCGATAATTTCGTTATGCTCGTCTACTACTATTGGACCATATAACTACTACATGTTGGGCCACATAATTGGGCCTCACATGCTTAGTGGGCTGTAGCTTTGATATTGGGCTTGGTGTCAACGATGGGGCCTTGATAGTGGGCTTGGTCTGCTGGGCCAATGGTAACAGTAAGGCGGTTGGCCCGTACTATATATACGTTAGCCGCTTCAGTTTTTTGTCACTTTCACTTTTACGCATTTTGAATTGTCACTTAGTTTTCTCTCTAGTTTTCTTTGAGCGACTTGTTACTGCTTTGCGATATACTTGTTGTTTATCGTTAATACTGCTTTATGTGCTTAGATCTAGTATTGTTTTCGACTTTTCATCGCATCTTTTTCATTTCTGCGAAGTTTTACGTTTTTTAAAAGTTTCAGCGCTTTATCTTTAGTGTTCTTGAGAAAATCTGGGCATTTTCTCAAGTTCTTGAGCTAATATTTGAGTTTCAGACAGATCCTCGTCGATCTGAGAAACTGTAAACTCGGCTTAAGACGAACATCTTGTTTCTGTAGATTCTTTCTATTCTTTGCCTAATAATCTAAGTTTCAGGCAGATCCATGTAGATCTGAGAAACTGTAAGACTTTTGTTAAAGAAAACGATAGGTTTACTTTCTGTAACGATTTTCATTCTGCATTGTTCGTTTACGCTTAAACTGTTCGCTTCTAGCCTAAATATTTGGCTTCAAACGCTTACTGTAAGATTACGTTCTGTTTTGGGTTATGTCTTTGAGAGAACCATTGGGTTTCTTAAAGACTTGAGTCTATATAAGTGTTTTCAAGCCATATCTGAGTTCCTGAAAACCGTTGACCAAGATTCGTACTGAAGCCTTAAAACATTAAATATATCTTTGAGAATACGTTAAACTTGTGTGATAAGAACTGTCCTTACAGATTCTTTCCACTGTTAAGTCTGTAAAACGTATAATCTTAAACTGTTGTGTGACTAACGTTTTGTTTGAAAACTGCAGGTTAGTTTACTGACTTCTTAGTGATTAAGAAGTTCAGTATTCTGGTGGTGATCGGAAATACATCCTAAGGAGCAGAAAATTACCAACTAATTTTCTGTCCTTATACCGTAGTTTTAACTTCCTGTGAAGTATATGTATTCTGTTTTTTAGTTGTGTCTATGTTCTGTTCTTTGAACATTTCAACTAAAATAGTCAATAAATTGAAGGGTGTTGGACAGAGGATTGCCGATACAATCGTGTTTTAACTTAGACAACGTGATCGGATACCACTATAAATCTGAGTGTCATTTTTAACGCTTTCAGAACATAGTTTAACTAATAGGATTAAAAATAACAACAAGTGGTGGAGATGCGGGGTGCTTACTAATTAATCGTATTAGTTAAGTGCTCTGATAGTTTACTCCTGCAATATTCTTTAGGTTGTCTGATTGTGTGTCTTGCTTTACTTCCTTACTTACGTTAATCTGTGTTACTGCTTTCTGTTTTTAAATACCAAGCATGTCAATAACTAGTGAGTCTAAGGATGTAGGGCCTAAGGATGGTAACCACACCAGAACTGGATGGTTTTTAAATAAACCTTCCAAGTTCAACGGAAAAGACTATGATTACTGGAAGGCTATTATGTTAACGTTTCTTAAACATGATTTGAAAATTTATAGGTGTGTAGTTTATGGTACTGGTTTGGTACCAGATATGGACTTAGAACCCATTTCTGCTGATAAAGATAATTCTATAGAATTAAATGCTAGGTGTTCTAGTACATTATTTTCTGCTTTAACTGTTATCGAGTTCAATAAGATATCTAGCTGTAAAACTGCACATGAGGCATGGTCTAAGCTAGAAATTCTGTATGAAAGAACCTCTAGGATTAGAAGAACTAAGCTAAACATGATTAAACAAGAACTAGAAATGTTTTCAATGAACAGTAATGAGTTCATGATTGACTTACAACAACGCTTCATTCTTCTTGTGAATGAAATGGAGCTGTTAGGTCATAAAATGACGAATGAAGAAAAGAATTCTAAAGTCCTAAGGAGTCTAGACAATAAATGAGAAATTCTTAGAACCACTATAGAACAAGCAAAAGACTTAGATGTCCTAAGTGTAGATGAACTGTTTGGCATTTTGCTAACCAAAGAACTACATTTGAGGAGTAGACAACAACTCGCTGAAAAATCCTCTTCTCTCGCTTTAAAAACAATTGAATCAACAAGTCAAGTAGTCAAACAGAAAGCTAAGTCTAAGAAAATTGAAAAACAGTAATCACCAAAAGCTTCAAAGAAATCTGCAGTGTTTGATTCAGAAAGTAATTCAGACATTGAGATCTCTATATAGCTAAGAAGATTAAAAAACTTCTAAAAGCAAAAAAATCATCTAAAATGGATCATGAAAAATTAAAAAACATTACATGTTTTAAGTGTAAAAACCTGGTCACATTAGAACTAATTGTCCTTTATTGAAACAAGATCCCGAAAAGAAAAAATCAGTTTTGCAAGCTCTACTAGATGAAGAAATGTCTTCATCAAGTGAATCAGAAAACTATGGGTATGCTTCTCTTGGTGAAGAGAAATTAGCCCTGGTTGACATGAATCAGAATGAAACTGACAGTGAGGTCAGTTCAAACAATTCTGATGAATGTAGTGATTTACTAATAGAATTTGCAAAATTAGTTAAGAAATATTCGGACCTAGAAAAAAAAATGAGATTTTGGTTTCTGAAAAATCCAAACACTTAGAAATTGAAAATAATCCTAGTACTTGGTGTCTAAATAAGATCCTAAGTGTTCATAAGAAATTCTTTGATAAAACTGGTTTAGACTTTAATTCAGTTTTTGAAAATTCGTGTGGAAAGTCCCCTATGCTATTTGTTAAATCAACTTCACCCAACTGTTTTGATTCTTCACTGCCTACTTGCCCATCTGAAATTGCGAATATGAACAAACATGATGTTATGCATGTTACTGCTTCAATTAAAGTATTTGATAACAAATTTGTGAAAGCATCTACTTCTTATAATGTAGAAAGTATTGAGATTGAAATGGCATGCAATGTGAAACATGATGAATGCGTTAGGACTGATACCAATTTAATTTCTACTAGACATGGCATAGGTTTTAATTCAAAACCTAGATCTACTAAGTATCATGCACCCATTAGAAGAAACCTTAAGAGTTACTCAAACATACTTGTTATTAGCTTACCTACCTCTGTAAAAATTGGAAGTGAAAGAACTATATCTGTTAATACACTTATTAACATACTGATATCTTACCATAGGAAATATGAAACTCTCAAGTTTTATAGTATTAATCAAATTTGGTTGCCTAAAAATGTAGGTGTGGATCCTCGATAGTGGATGTTCTCGCCACATGACTGGAAATAAGGAATTACTAAGTGATTATTAAAGTACTAGAGGTGGTAGAGTTATGTATGGTGACAACTCTAACGGTAAGGTGATAGGTACGAGAACCTTTAAAACGGGTCAATTTGAAATTGTGAATATATTGCATATTAATAACTTGATGCATAATTTGATAAGTATTAGCCAATTATGTGATTCTGGTTATGAGGTTACATTCAATAAAGATGCATGCAATGTGTTTAAATGTGGTGATTTAATTTTGAAAGTATGTAGAGTGAAAAATGTTTATATGTTAAATAAGGTTGAAAATGTGAATGCATGCTTAATTTCTCAATCTGATTCTGCATATGAATGACATAGGAAGTTAGGATATGCTAGCATAGATCTAATCTTTATATTGAAAATTCTTAATCTAATTAGAGGTATAGACGACACCTTTAGAAATATTAAGTATAATTGTAAAGTATGTGCTAACTCTAAACAAACTAGAGCTAATTTCAAAAGGATTAATGCTGTAAATTCAACTAGAAAACTAGAAAGATTACATATGGATCTATTTGGTGAAATTATACCGTCTAGTATAGGAGGTAAAAGTTGGTGCTTTGTCATAATTCATGACTTTTCTATGTTTACTTGGGTTTTCTTTTTAAAATTAAAATCTGAAACTTTTTCATACTTTAATCAGTTCAAAATCGAATGGGAAAATAAATTGGATCTTAAAATAAAATTCCTAAGGAGTGACAATGGTGTTGAATTCAAGAATAATGGTTTTACAAACTTGTATAAAAACTCGAGAATTGAGCACAACTTCTCGTGTTCTCGAACTCCCGAACAAAATGGTGTTGTATAACGTAAAAATAGAACCTTACAAGAAATGGCCCGTTTTATGTTAATCGAACATAAAACACCCAAGTATTTATGGGCTGAAGCCGTAAATACCGCATGTCACGTAGTTAATAGAGTTACACTTAGAGGAATTCTTAAAAAAACTCCTTATGAACTACTATTTGATAAAACCCCAAATGTCAGCTATTTTCATGTTTTGGGGTGCAAATGTTTTGTACATAATAATGATCAGTTAGCATTATGAAAATTTGATAGTAAGAGTAGGGAAGGCAAATTTGTAGGTTATTCATCAAATAGGAAAGCCTATAGAATATTTTTGAAGGAACAAAAACAAATAATTGAATCAATAAATGTCATCTTCTTTGATGATACACTTAAAAATCTAGAAATAGGACCAAATGATAAAAATGATTTAGAATCTGAAAATGAAGATGATCACTATTTTATAAATAGGAAAGAAAAAGAACTTGAAATTTTAGAATCTGAAAACCCTTTTCCTATACCTTCTAATGAATCTGGTCGAATTGAAAAACCCTCATATATACCTAATATGTCTAAATGTCTAAATAAGTCGAACATTTTAGGAAATGTAAATGAATCAATTAGAACTCATAGGTCTTTTAATTCCTTTTGTAAATTGCATGCTTTTGTGTGCTTAATTGAGTCTAAAACTGTGACCGATGCTTTGAGTGATATTAATTGGATAAATGCAATCCAAGATGAACTACTTCAATTTCAGAAAAATTGTGTTTGTGAATTAGTCCTACTTCCTAAAGATTAGAATATTATTGGAACTAAGTGGATCTTTAAAAATAAACTAGATGAGCATGGTAATATAATTAAAAATAAGGCTAGGTTAGTAACACGAGGGTATGCACAAGAAGAAGGGATAGACTATGATGAAACTTTTGCCCCAATAGCTAGAATGGAATCAATTAGGATGTTAATTACATTTTCTGCATATAAAAGATTCAAATTATTCCAAATGGACATTAAATCTGCATTTCTGAATGGTTTTATTTCTGAAAATGTGTATGTTAAACAACCGGCTGGATTTTTCAGATCCTTCTAAACCTGATTATGTGTATAAACTTCTCCAAACTTTATATGGACTTAAACAAGCTCCAAGAGCTTGATATGAAAGATTGAGTACATATTTGTTATCTTGTGGGTATAAAAAGGGGAGTGTTGATAAAACTCTCTTTGTTAAATATTTAGATTCTGATTTAATACTTGTGCAAGTATATGTGGATGATATCATATATGGTAGTTCTAATTCATTCTTCATTACTGAATTTTGTGATCTTATGGCCTCTGAATTTGAAATGAGCAACATGGGTGAACTTTCGTTTTGTCTAGGCATGCAAATTAAATAACTTGATTCCAGTATTTTTGTTCCGCAATCTAAATACATTAAAGAGCTTCTGAAAAAATATGATGTTTGTAATGCAAAATCTATGAAAACTCTTATGCAAACACACTTAAATTTGACAATTGATGAAAATGAGGAAAGTGTAAGTGAAACATTATATAGGAGCATGATATGATCTTTATTGTATGTAACCTCGTGTAGACCGGATATCATGTTTGATGTTTGCATGTGTGCTAAGTTTCAATCTAATCCAAAAGTGTCACATTTGAAAGCTGTAAACGCATATTTAGATATCTACTAGGAACCCTAAATATAGGATTCTTTTACACAAATTTAGAGGATTTTGAACTTGTTGTATATGCTGATACTGATTATGATGGTTGTAAATTGGATAGAAAAAGTACGAGTGGTTCATGTCGTTTTTTAGGTCCATGTCTAGTATCATGGTTTTGTAAAAAACAAAGTGCGGTAGCTCTTTCAAATTGTTGCACTCAAATGTTGTGGATTAAGTCTCAATTGCTTGATTACAATATGT
>RWGZ01001758.1:0-15884 GCA_009725065.1 Utricularia reniformis | reverse complement strand
GAGAATCTAGCCTTGGTTGGCATGAATCAGAATGAAACTGACAGTGAGGTCAGTTCAAATAATTCTGAGGAGTGTAGTGATTTGCTAATAGAATTTGCGAAATTGGTTAAGAAATATTCAGATTTAGAAAAGAAATACGAAACTCTACTCTCTGAAACCAAACAAGTAGAAATTGAAAACAATCCTAGTACACAGTGTCTAAATAAGATCCTAAGTGTTCAGAAGAACTTTTATGATAAAACTGGTTTAGGTTTTAATTCTGTATCTGAAAATTCATGTGCAAAATCTCCTTTACAATTTGTTAAATCAACTTCACATGATTATTTTGATTCTGCCTTTCCTACTTGCTCGGCTGAAACTGTGAATGTGAATAAACTAGATGTTGTGCATGTTTCTGCTTCTGTTAATGCCTTTGATAACAAATTTGTGAAAGCATCTACTTCTTACAATATAGAAACAACTGAGATTGACAAAGCATGCAATATGAAACATAAGAATTGTGTAGAAACTGATACCAAATTTGTTTCCTCTAGACAAGGCATAGGTTTTAATCCAAAACCTAGATTTTCTAAGTATCATGCACCTAGTAGGAAAAATTTTAAGAACCACTCAAATAAACTTGTCATCAGTTTACCCGCTGCTGTAAAAATTGGAAACGAAAAAAACATTTCTGTTAACTCTCTTATTAGCAGACTAATAGCCTACCATAGGAAATATGAAACATTAAAGTTTTATTCTCTTAATCAGATTTGGTTGCCTAAATGTATAGGTGTGGATCCTAGATAGTGGCTGTTCCCGTCACATGACAGGAAACAAAGAATTGCTTGGTGATTATAAAAGTACTAGAGGTGGTAGAGTTACATATGGTGACAACTCTAATGGTAAAGTGATAGGTACAGGAACTTTTAAATCTGGTCAATTTGAGATTGAGAATATTCTGCATGTTAATAATTTGATGCATAATTTGATAAGCATTAGCCAATTATGCGATTCTGGTTATGAGGTTACTTTTTGTAAAGATGCATGCAATGTGCTTAAATGTGGTGTTTTAATTTTGAAAGCATGCAGAGTGAAAAATGTCTATATGTTAAATAAAGTTGAAAATGTGAATGCATGTTTAATTTCTCAATCTGATTCTGCATATGAATGGCATAGGAAGTTAGGACATGCTAGTATAGATCTTATTTCTAAATTGAAAAAAGCTAATCTAATTAGAGGTATAGATGATAGCTTTAGAAACATTAAGTATAATTGTGAAGTATGTGCCAAATCTAAACAAACTAGGGCAAATTTTAAAAGAATTAATGATGTAAACTCTTCTAGGAAATTAGAAAGATTACATATGGATTTATTTGGTGAAATTAGGCCATCTAGTATTGGAGGAAAAAGTTGGTGTTTTGTTATAGTTGATGACTACTCTAGGTTTACTTGGGTCTTTTTTTTAAAATTAAAATCAGAAACGTTTTCATATTTTAATCAGTTTAAAATCGAATGGGAAAATAAATTAGATCTTAAGATAAAATTCCTTAGGAGTGATAATGGTGGTGAATTTAATAATAATGATTTTACTAGTTTGTGTCAAAACTCGGGTATTGAACACAATTTCTCGTGTCCTAGAACCCCCGAACAAAATGGTGTTGTAGAACGTAAAAATAGAACCTTACAAGAAATGGCTCGTTCTATGTTAATCGAACATAAAACACCCAAATATTTGTGGGCTGAAGCTGTAAATACCGCTTGTCACGTAGTTAATAGAGTTACACTTAGAGGAATCCTTAAGAAAACCCCCTATGAATTACTATTTGACAAAACTCCGAACGTTAGGTATTTTCATGTTTTTGGGTGCAAAAGTTTTGTACATAATAACGATCAATTAACATTAGGCAAATTTGATAGTAAAAGTAGGGAAGGCAAATTTGTAGGTTATTCGTCAACTAGGAAAGCATATAGGATTTTCATTAAAGAACTAAAACAGGTAATTGAATCGATTCATGTCATATTTTTCGATGAAACAAATAAAAATTTAGAAATTGAGTCTCATAACGAAAAACACTTAGAATCTGAAAGTTTTGAGTCTGAAAATGAAAAAGAAGATGAGCACTATTTTTTAAATAGGGAAGAAATTGAACCTGAAAACCTTGAGTCTGAAATCCCGGTTTCTACTCCATCTAATGAATCTGGTCGAGTTGAAAAACCATCTTATATACCAAATATGCTCAAATGTTTAAGTAAGTCTAATATCTTAGGAGATGCTAATGAACCTATTAGAACACGTAGGTCTTTTAACTCATTTTGTAAATTACATGCTTTTGTGTCTTTTATTGAGCCTAAAAATGTAAATGATGCTTTAAATGATATTAATTGGATCAATGCAATGCAAGATGAATTACTCCAATTTAAGAAAAACTGTGTGTGGGAATTAGTCCCACCACCTAAAGATCAGAATGTCATAGGAACTAAGTGGATCTTTAAGAATAAACTAGATGAACATGGAAACATAGTTAAAAATAAAGCTAGGTTAGTAGCTCAAGGTTATACACAAGAAGAAGGAATAGATTATGGTGAAGCTTTTGCTCCGGTTGCTAGGATGGAATCAATTAGAATGTTAATTGCATTTTCTGCATATAAAGGTTTCAAATTATTTCAAATGGATATTAAATCTGCATTTCTAAATGGTTTTATCTCTGAAAATGTGTATGTTAAACAACCTGCTGGATTTTTAGACCCCTCTAAACCTGATTATGTGTATAAATTGCTAAAAGCTTTATATGGACATAAACAGGCCCCTAGAGCATGGTATGAAAGATTAAGCACATATTTGTTATCTTGTGGGTATAAAAAGGGTAGTGTTGATAAAACTTTATTTGTTAAATATTTAGATTCTGATTTAATTCTTGTGCAAGTTTATGTGGATGACATCATATATGGTAGTTCTAATTCATGTTTAATTGCTGAATTTTGTGATCTTATGGCATCTGAATTTGAAATGAGCAACATGGGTGAACTTTCGTTTTGTTTAGGAATGCAAATCAAACAACTTGAATCTGGTGTGTTTATTACCCAATCCAAATACATTAAAGAACTCTTAAAAAAATATGATGTTTGTAATACAAAATCCATGAAAACCCCCATGCAAACTCATCTAAATTTGACAATTGATGACAATGAGGAAAGTGTAAGTGAGACATTGTATAGGAGTATGATAGGATCTTTATTATACGTAACTTCGTCTAGACCGGACATTATGTTTGTTGTTTGCATGTGTGCTAGATTTCAGTCTAGTCCAAAAGTGTCACATTTGAAAGCTGTGAAACGCATATTTAGATACCTCCTAGGAACCTTAAATATAGGATTGTTTTATCCAAATTTTGAAAATCTTGAACTTGTTGTGTATGCTGATGCTGATTATGACGGTTGTAAATTAGATCGAAAAAGCACAAGTGGTTAATGTCATTTCTTAGGTCCTTGTCTAGTGTCATGGTTTTGTAAAAAACAAAGCACGGTAGCCCTTTCATCTACCGAAGCTGAGTATGTTTCTCTTTCAAATTGCTGCACTCAAATTTTGTGGATAAAATCTCAATTGTTTGACTATAATATGCCTATAGAAACTGTTGTTGTTAATTGTGATAATACTAGTGCAATTAATTTAGAAAAAAATCCTGTGTATCACTCTAGAAGTAAACACATCGAAATTAGGCATCATTATGTAAGAGATCTAGTTGAGAACAATACTATTTCTGTAAAATTTGTGCCTTCGTGTGATCAAATTGCAGATATCTTTACTAAACCTTTAGATTATGCACAATTTATTGAACTTAGAAATTGTTTAGGATTGATGCTATGTCCTTAATTTCTGTCTGAATTTGTGTCTTTTGCATATATGTTGAAACTGTTTTAGTTCCAAATGTGTTATATATGTGTTGTACTAACCACCCTCATTCCCGGGGCCTGGCGTACTCCCATTGAGGAGCATACGCATCTGGACTTAGGGGGAGAAATCCCTACCTGGAATAAGGTTGTCTTATGGACTAAGAGGGAGTTCATCGCCCTCTTAAGTGTGTGTGAGACCGAAACTCTCGAAGGAGTAAGTCTCGGGTGTTACAGGTACTCGTCTACGATATCACAAGATTACGGGGGAGAATGTTGACAGTATTAATCTCGGTAATATCGTTCGGTAAATTCGGTAATTTTCTGTTTTGTTATTGGGCTGTTGCTATTGGGCCAAGCATGTATGTGGGTTGTGATTTGGTTTCGTTATTGGGCTGAACGTTGATGGGCTGTGAATTGCAATTAACGTATGGGCCGTTGGGCCTTCGCTGGGCCTTCTAGAACCTTCGTTCGTTATTAGGCTTGGCCTGTACTATATAAGTCTGGGCGCTTCAGAAAACTCGTCACTTTTCATTTTTACACATTTTCTTCTTGCGCTTTAGCTCTCTTGCTCTTTCTTGCGATTTTACTTGCTGTTCTTACTATCTGTTCTTGATAGAGTTAGCACTCTTGCTGTTCTTGCTGTTCTTGCGATATTGCTTTACTTACCTGCTGTTTAGCCTTCTTGCTTATCTGCTTGTTGGCGTTAGCACTCTTGCTCTCGCTAACATTGTTCAGATCTAGAACGTGTAGTGCGCTGGTCCAAGTTTTAAAACTGTTCTTATGTTTTTTTCAAAAATTTACAGCGTTAACTTTACGTTCTTGAGAAAGTCTGTGTACTTTCTCAACGTCTTTTGGCTTGATAGTCTGAATTCCAGACAGATCCTTGACGATCTGAGGAATTGTGAGACTTGCTTAAAGAACGTATTTACATACTGCTCTTTACGATTCTGCACTTACTTTCAGTATATTTCTCTCTGCTTATAGCCTAATCTGATTGGCTCTAAGCACATACTTGAGATTATTTAGTGTTTTTGGGTTACATACTTGTGTGAACGTGAGTGTTTTCAAGCCAGATCTATTTAGATCTGAGTTCCTGAAAACCAGTGACAAAGTTTAATACTGAAACATTAAGACACTACGTATATCTTTGGAAATACGTTTGGGATCTGTGGTAAAACTGCCTACAGTTTCTAACACGGTTGAGGCCTCAAACGTATATTCTGAAACTGTTCTGGTGACTAACTATTTGGTTAAACATTGCAGGATTACGTTACTGACTTCTTAGTGGTTAAGAAGTGCAGTATACTGGTGGTGACTGTTTACTGTACCGTTGTCTTAACATCCTGTTAATCTGTGTATTCTGTGTTTTTAGTTGGTTCTGTGTTCTGTTTTGTCGAACATTGCAACTAAAATAGTGAATAAATTGCAGGGTGTTGGAAAGTGGATTGCCGATACGATCGTGTCTTAACTAAGACAACGTGATCGGATACCACTATAAATATGGTGTCATTTTATCGCTTTAGAACTTAGCTTAACTAATAGGATTAAAATAACACCATCATTCTGTTTAGAGAACAAAGAAGAGACAATCATATAGTTTTCTTATTCAATCTGGCCGCTCAAAGCCAATGCAATACATATTTATAACATAGATTTAACATAGTACGGAAAATAGATAATCTATCGATCGACACACAAACATAAACATATGGTCGCGAATTCACCGACCGTCATAGTACACTCATCGACACCCCTCTCAAGGTGAAGTACATGTGTCGAATATCCGACTTGTTCAGCAGATACTAAAGACGATCGCACAAAGGGCTTTAGTCATCATGTGGATAGCTGATTTCACTTTTCACATGTTCTATTTTGATTTCTCCAACTAGTACTTGATTTCAAACATAATGACAATCGATTTCAATGTGTTTAGTACATTCGTGAAACACTGGATTGGCAGCAATCTGAATAGCCGATTGGCGAACTCCTAGATCCGTCAGCAAACTGCGGAGCCACTTAAACTCTTGACACCCAGCACGCATTGTTGGGAATAGCACGTGTGCGAACAAACTCGATGGGTTACTTAGAATCCCGAGAATAATAACGACGTTGAAGAACAAGAACAAAAACGACACAAGAAAGTTTAACGTGGAAAACCCAAGGCGGGTAAAAAACCATGTGATCGGCGAAACCGTCAAATCCATTATCGGAAGAAGAATACAACATACCAACACACGAGTTCTCTCATACTCGTAGACAACAAGAGATGATGGGCCGAAGTCCTACAAAACAATAAACCCCAAGCCTCTTTATATAGTGGAGAGGTTGGAGATAATTAAGGTAACCAAATATTTCATATATTTAATCATATCCAAATATGTGATGTTTTCATAATCAAATCATATATATGCTTCAAAATATACTGATTTGATATGATATTATTTCCTTTAATATCTCATCCTATAACTGACGCACATCCTTAGTTCCGCAATTTCTAGTGGTCCCGCCTTGTCTTAGTTCAGTCCTCGATCGATTGCCTCCATCTCATACCTTTGGATTTGTCCCTTTGTCTCATTCGGTATTGCATACTTCGATCCAAGAGTGATCGATCGGTACCAAACCGACCATATATTCTATGTGTGCCCGATCAACACATCACGTCTACCATCATCCAAGAAAGGGCCGATTGTCATCCAATCTCCACACCTAACACGCATAGCTCAATACTCTGTCTCGGTCGATAAAAGAAACAAGGTGACATTTTTCTTGGTTTTCTAGGCAATCGACGAAGATCCCAGAAATATGAGATAGCCAGTTAAGGAATTTTGTGTCTCTGGGCACATGGCCCAATCAGCATCACAATATCCATAAACTTGTATATCGCATGTAGATCTCAACAATATGCCTCGTCCCGGACTGCATTTTAAGTAACGCACGACCTAAAAGAAAACGTACCAATGTTCGCACCGAGGTTGCTGCATAAATTGAGACATAACATGTATTGGATAGCACAATTCAGGGCGAGTGAACAAAATGTATATCAATTTGCCAACCAAGCGACGATAAGCCATGGGGTCGACTAGAAATTCCCTTGAGGCCGAGAGCAATTTATGATTTTGCTCCATGGGTGCTTTGATCGGTTTGCATCCCAAAAGTTCGGCTTCAGAGATTAATTTCAAGGTATATTAGCTAATAGAGATACATACCTTTTGGCCCCCTACTACCTCAATTCACATAAAATACTTTAATGTTCCCAAATCTTTCATATGAAACAGGCTGCCGAGTTTGGGTTTGAATTCCTCAACGACTATCGGTGTGTTACCAACTATGATAATATCATAGACATAAATTAGGACAGACAGTTGAGCATCCGAGGTAGAATATGTGAAAAGTGAATAGTCTGCCACTGATTGCTGAAAACCGAAGCATTTGAGAGTGATAGTCAACATGGCAAACCAACATCGATGGGTTTGCTTCAACCCATACAGAGACTTCCACAATTGGCATACTTTCCCTTCGGGTGCAGCGCTATGAGCTTGAGGAATATTCATATAGATTTCTTCATTTAAGTCACTATGGAGAAATGCATTATTTACATCCATATGGTGAATACATCAGTTCTTGGCAACTGTAACACTCAACAAGTTTCGCACTGTGGTGGCCTTTGCCACAGGAGCAAATATATCTTCATAGTCGATCCCCTCAACTTGAGTGTTTCCCTAAATAACCAACAGGGCTTTGTATATTTCTATCTACCCATCAACGCTATGTTTGATTTTGTAGAATCACTTGCTTCCTAGTGAGCATTTTCCCTTCGACAAGTCCTCAAAGGTCCAGGTTTCATTGGATTCGAGGGCGCACAATTCATTGTGCATAGCATCCCTCTATTCCTTAGATTTCAAAGCCTCCTTGAAAGAGTGTGGTTCCTGAGGAGACTGAGTCACGGCACTAGCAAAAGCGTTATGTAACAGAGAAAGTCTATTGTCGTCAATATAATCATAAATTGGATAGGAGCACTTACCCGAGACTGTGCATGAGGAAGAACGATCATAAGTCAAGAGTTTATGTGATGTACCTATACTATCGAACAAACATAATCTCTCAAAAGGACCGATCGACACTTGTGGCGATGACCTTTACCAAGAGGTGGAATTTCTCGATCGGCATGAACGAGAGCAGAGATATAGGTCGACAATAAACTGATAAAGGGGAAGGCTAGATCGATAGTGGAACATGACTATCGATGACAGCTGAAGAGGGATTGACTACTAACGGGTCGCTCGGTGGGATCGTTAAATGGGAAGAGTCAGACGAAGAAGGAAGATCAGCTGATGATGGGTCCGGTATCAAGTCCATCATCGGAGTGGGCAGGTCGGTTGACGCAATAGGGGAAACAGTGTGATCGACAGGTCGAGAAAGGGACCATTGATCGAGAGGCTGATCCACAAGTCGCCCGGGAGACAAAGGAGAGAGGTCTCAAAGGGAAAAACAGTCTCGCGGAAAGTTACATCCCTCGAAACAAAGAATTTGTTAGACTCAGAATCATACATGCGCCACCCTTTTTTATTAGCGGGGTAGCCAAGGATGACGCACGAATGACTTCTAAATACAAATTTATCGATAGGTTTAGGCAATTTGTATGCAAAGGCTAAGCATCCGAAGACACGAAGGTGTAAGAGCGGGAGAGGTCAGTCATGAAGAACCTCATAGAGACTACGATTCCCGAGTATTGGCAAAGGGACCCAATTAATGAGATATAACGCAGTTTAGACGCACTCCCCCAAAACGAACAAGTAAAGAGGCATGAAAATGTAAAGCATGCCAACATTTAAAATATGTCTATGTTTATGTTCCACCCGACCATTCTCTTGTCGTGTGTGAGGAACAGTCGATTGATGAGTCACCCATTTGGAACGAAATAACAATTTATGCGGCAAGAATTCGGTACCATTATCTGTGCGAAAACACTTAATGGTACGGTCAAATTGGGTTTAAATCAAAGTAAAGAAATCCACAATACTGAATGCAAACTAAGTTTTGTCAAAAATAAATAAATCCAAATTCCCCTGGAATAGTCATCAACAAGAGTCAAAAAAATAAAATCCACAACAAGTAGACGAAGAACGATAAGGTCCCCAAATATCACAATGTGTTATGTCAAAAAAGAATCAGTAACACTCAAACTCGAAGGAAAAGAGTCTCGGGTTTGTTTGGCTTCAAAACAGGCAGTGTAGTTATGATTGGAAGAGAAAAATAAGTGTTGAGAAAGATGCGAAACGACTGACTTTGATGAGTGTCCTAATCGGCAATGCCACAACCATCCATTCTCTTTAACTTGAGTAGTCGTGTTTGCACGAACGTCATCCAACGAGTGTAGTCTATAAAATCCTTTACTCTTAAGGCCCACCCCAATTGGGGTCTTCGAAGTTAGGTCCTGCAAACAACAAAGTTCAGGAGTAAAGATCACCAACATCGATCGATCTCTGAGAAACTGGCTAACAGATAACAGATTATATACAAAATATGAAATATAGAGAACATCACAAATAGTCAAATTAGACGAAATGCGAGCTTTACCAGATTATAAAGAGACAAATTTCCTGTTGTCGAGCAATGTTACATGACGTGGCTCGATCGGTCGAATGTCATACAACAAACTCAAATCACCTATTATATGACGATTGGCACCATAGTCTACAATCCATTACCCGAAGGGATATGCGACCTGGTGGAAGTGGGTACACAGGCAATGATACATTTCAAGAAGGTCCACTGCTCGTCAGAAAAACTGAGAAGTTGGTTTGCTGGACGATCGACAGTTGCAACTGCATTAGCGGTCGGTAGCTTACCATTAGTGGTCGATTGGAAGAGTGTCGACCAAGTCCTCGACCTCTTTCCCTTTCACAACCGTTTCTATGACTCTTCGACCCAAGGTGTTCTAATACTGCCGCAGAGTTATTAATCGACACTCTAGGTCTATCGCTCCACCATTCAGGATAGCCATTGATAGGAAAACATGACTCAATTGTATGTCAGTCATTTCGCAGGCCACGCACACGACCTTCGGTGGTTTTTCTGTTGCATCTTTATGGACATTAAAGCCAACAATTTCATGTCGTTCATCTTTACTTTTGATCAAAGTTTTATGTCGTTCTTCCAATAATATTTTGGAGTATTCCTGATTGAGTGAAGATAGAGTTTCTACACATAGAATTTTCGAACGAGCCGTCCCATACATTCCATCATCTAGTCCAAGCAAGAACTGGTGCACTCTTTCATCTTCTTGTTTACGCAAAAACTTTTTCACCACCTCACACGTAGATTGCATGCAACAACAAACAAACCCATTATCGTAAGTGGAGAGTTCACAACACAATTTGCGCAATTTTCCAAAATAATCGACCACATTGTCTCCTCGTTGGCGGCAAGAGGCAAGTTCTCCTTTCAATTCATGGATTTAAGGTCTGTTTCCCATCGAATATCGGCTGTACAATACTTCCCAAAGTAGTTTCGCCGAGTCTATGAAGGAACTGGCCACCGGAGTTGAGGTTCTATTGTATTCAAAATCCACTGCACCAGAAGAGATGTAATAGTTATCCAGTCTTCGCTGAATCCATCTTCGGGGTGTAGTTTAGCAATCGTTCCATCCACAAACTCAGTTTCCTCTTAGTTCTCAATGCCATTTACATGGCATTTTCCCACTCACCATAGTTATCACCTTTCAGAACTACGACATGAATAATCAATCCAGAGTGATCCGAGGGAGTTAACCCCCACGCTTGAGTGTCCCTATATGGGATTCCATTAATGTCAAATGGAGCAGGGACTATCCATGTTCCTAACATGTCTCCAATGACGTTAGTCACAATGTTGGAGTTATTCAGCCCACCGAAAATTCAACCGATAATGCCCTACACTCTCTACATTATATCATACATACTGGTTATTGCCCTGCAGTGGAGCGCTCATAGGAGCGAGAGTCCCGCCGCTCCGACCTCTTCCTCTTATTTCGCCTAAAGCCAATTGACCCGTAGGTCCAGACGTAAGCGTGGAAAAGCTTGCCCCGGTGTTGGAATCAGACCGCTCATTTCACCAAATCTCTGATACCATGTTGAGAGAACAAAGAAGAGACAATCGAAGAGTTTTCTTGTTCAATCTGGCAGCTCAAAATCATTACAATCATTAAATATTTATAACACATATTTAACCTAGTACGAAAAGAGACAATCTGCAGATCGACACACAAACATAAACATACTATCGCCAATTCACAGACCGTCATAGTACACTCATCGACACAATCACATAGCAAACATCACCCTACGGCACAGGTCGAGCCTAAAGAGAGAATGTTTAAAATGTTTTCTTTTTATTTGAAAACACACATATCTTCCTAATTGATGGATGAGTAAAATATAATGTCTAACTATTTTATTTGGCTAAAAGTAATAATATCTCTAGGATGGTCTTCCATGATCTTTTATCGGCTGATCAAATCCAAGGTTTTCTGCTTCCCCGTTTGACTTATCTTGACATTCTGATTCATCGTATAAATTCTCAACATCCACCTTGCACGATGGAAATTCTCCAAGCTTCACACACATCAATCTCCTCAAGCATGCACAAAAACTTAGTGCTCTTAATGTTTTGGTAAACAAGTCAGTCGCTTGCTCCTTCGTACTCACATGTTTTAGGATAATAAATCCATCTTTGCACTGGTCTCGGACTAAATGATAATCCAATTCAAGATGCTTCGTACGTTAGTGGAATACAGTATTGGAAGCGATTTGAATCGCTGCCTTATTTTCACAAAACACTTCGATGGGCAACTCAACTTTAACTTGCAAATCATGCCGCAAATAAGATATACATTTTAATTCACATGATGTGGTTCCCAAGCTCCAATAATCAGCCTCTACGGTAAATTGAGACTATTGATTTTTTTTTGTCTTCCATAAAATAAGTGACATTCCCAACAAAATTGCATACCCCGATCATTGTGAGTCTGAACATGATGCCCAGTCGGCATCAGAGAATACTTGAATCTTGCTACATGAATTTGCTCCATAATAAAGTCACATATTGGCATATCCTTATAAGTATTGTACTACCTTCATCGCTAAATCCCAATGAACTTTTGTTGGCTTTTGCATATATTGGCTAAGTTGTTGTGTGACATATGCTATATCAGGTCTTATAAAACCGAGATATAAAAGCCTCCCAATCAATCGCCTATTTTTATCTGGTTCATGCAACAAATCTAAATCACTTGAGATTAGTTTGGATCCTAGATACAATGGGGTGTTTAGAGCTTTGTAATTTTGAAAACCAACATCTTTGACAATGTCAAGTGCATATTTCATTTGATTTAAGAAAAGATCATCATCTGTAGCCCAAGGAAATATTGTGCTCTTCCATTGTCGTTGATAGTAAAACATTTATCCAAATAACTTTTGATATTCATGATCTCTATTGGTGAATTACCTATAATTAAAATGTCGTCAACATACACAATCAATGCTCTCAATGTCTTACCATAAGATTTAATGAATAAACAATGGTGATGGGTTGATTTTATATATCCATACTAAAAAAGTTTGCTGGTCAATTCTTTATTCCACTCCCTTGAAGCTTGTTTCAAACCGTAGAGGGATCGCCGTAGCTTGCATGCTTGCCCCGGATATTCTAAAGGCAGTCCTTTGAGAGCATCCATGTAAATTTCTTCCTCCAAGAAACCATGTAGATGTATCATCCACCGGTAGGTAGTCGCTATTGCAATGAGTAACCGTACGGTAACATGCTTTGCCACGAGCGAAAACACATCTGTAAAATCAATTCCTTCCACTTGATTGTATCCTTTGGCTACAAGATGAGCTTTGTATTTTTCCGCACTTCCATCCGTATTTAACTTTGTTTTGTAGACCCATTTACATATGATACATCTTTTTCCTTGTGGAAGCTCACATAAATCCATGTGTGCTTTTGGTCTAGTGCAATAAGTTTACACTGCATATCATCCTTGCACTGCAGTAGATCCTATGCCTCAAAAGAGTTCGTAGGCTTCTGAATCATGTCCACATGTGCAAGCAAAGTCATATGTGCTTCTGAAATGTGACATCTGACAGGTTTGGTTAAGAAAGAATCAAATGTATTTGAGACAACATGTGCTACATAATTTGATAACCAGGCTAGAGGATTATGCAGCCTAGTGCTCCGATGCTAGGTAGTGTTTGTGTGTTCTAATTGATTATCTAATTCATTAGAGATTGATTCAGATTCTATCGAACATGGGTCATTGATACATTAATTTGGTTGAGTGACTATTGAATCATATGGGTTTGGATTTGATGGATCTTGAGTTGGGTTTGGTGATATGATTGTTGAGTTAGGAGTGACAAAGTTTTCATCAGTTGCAATTGGCAAGAAAGTAGGAGCTTTTGTGGATTCGGGTACACCATTTTTATATGAAAAACAATTCTCAAAGAAACATACATCCCTATAATTGATGATTTTATTGATTTCATATCAAATATTTTGTAGCATTTTCTATCAGAACTATACCATAGGAATAAAAATTTTGAACTCCGTGGAGCAAATTTGTATTTGTGTAGAAATGGATCACATGCATATAAGAGGCATCCAAAGGTTCTAAGTCAATCATAGTTTGGTTCT
This sequence comes from Utricularia reniformis, assembly GCA_009725065.1. NCBI lineage: Eukaryota > Viridiplantae > Streptophyta > Magnoliopsida > Lamiales > Lentibulariaceae > Utricularia > Utricularia reniformis. The sequence goes on along the minus strand of RWGZ01001758.1, from coordinate 2,342 downwards.
CTACCATATAAACGAAAGTATGGTGTCTCCAGTTCAAGACTGAAGATGTCATTCGGCTTATGAGATGAGTGGAGTAAGGAAATCTTCCCGCAAAAATGATTAGGTAAGAATGCATGAAAAAGTAAAGCTCGAGCAGTTTAGACAAGATGCTTGTGCTTTCTTTCAAATATTCCGTTTAGCTACAGAGTGTGGAAACATGTTTTTTGATGGAGTATTTCATTTGTTTGGAAGAGGCTGTGGCATGTGATGTTTACGAATTCCTTCTTATTATCTGAACGGAAGGTTTTAATGTAGAAAGAAAACTAAATTTGTGCAAATTTGATAAAATTGGTTAGGATTTGATGAGTTTGATTTATGGGCCATAAGATATGTCCATGTTCCACAACTATGATCATCCACCAAGGTAAGCACATATCGAGCTCCGCTAAGACTGGGGTTTGTAGGGTCTCCAAATGTCAATATATATTAAGTCGAATATCTTGGTAGACTGGATCATATTAGTGCGAAAGGGAAGTTTTTAGATTTTCCTAAGGATGCATGCATGACAATGAGGTTTGGAGTCATTTGAAAGTAGTTTTCTTTTAGATAAACGCTCAATCATTTTTATATTTGGATGCTCCAATTGTGCATGCTATAGACCAAGAGTACCAATTGTTACATCCAAAATAGAGAAAGAGTTTATGGAGGATTCAAAAGAAGATGATGTAGTAGAAGGGGTGGTTACATATGCTGTTGCCGTGGAAATAGAGATGTTTATTTTTGATGAACAAAAAGAGGATGCATCTAAGATATATAGATTTCCCTTTATGACAACAACGTCCAAATTTTCATGGGTTTTCGAGGATTGGAAAAGACAATTAAAGGTGGAAAACTTGATGTTCACACATGATGACTGAATGAGTCTAGAAACAGAAAAAAGATTGAACTTAAATGAGGGTGCATAGAGAACATTACGTAAGGTAAATTTTGAGCTTAGAATAATGGTTCCACTGCTGAGAGAAGGTTGTTTGGATCCATCTGGCAAGATAACAAGGATTGGTTTGGGAAAATACCAATAATTATTGAAGAGTTTTAGGTCATTACACACATGACTAGTAGCTTCGGTGTCCATGATTCACGATCCAACACCAATATGGTTACCAAATGAAATACTAGTTGGTTGAGATATACCTCCAAAATCTATGTATGCTGCAAAATTCATCATTTTGTGATTTTCCAGGAATCATCCTAGTTCTTCTGCCTCCAATGAGTTTCTAGGAGTTGCAAGATGGTCATTGATCTCGAGCAACATCTTATATGAAATTGTATGTTTTGGTTGTTTGTGTTCTACAAGTACAGGTGTAGAAGACTCCGATACCATGAAGAGAGAAAATATTTAAAAAGTTTTCTTTTTATTTGCACACAAATTTGTACACATATCTTCCTAATTTATGGATGAGTAAAATATCATGTTTCATCTGTTCTATTTGGCTAAAAGTAACAATATATCTAGGATGGTCTTCCATGATCTTTTACCAGTGATCAAGTCTCAGGTTTTCTGCTTCCCAATTTGACTTATCTTGACATTCTGATTTGAGAAAAATACAAAATTGACCCTTTAACTTAAGACCGGTGTAAAGGCGATGCCCTCGTACTTATAAAATTGGTTCAATGACCCCTCAACTTACATAAACCGTGTAAAATTGGATCACTATACTATTGGAAGTGGTATACCCTTAAATATATATGGTTTTTTTAGGGAAATGGTGTTAGGGTTTACCATTTAGTGGCATCTAAACCGATGGTTTACAAAACTCAAAGGACAAGCGCAAACCACCGTGAAACTATGGGCATTTAGGAAATATGAAGCCAAGAGGGTTTAGAAAAGACCGTGAAGCTATGGGCATTTACGATCTATGAAGCCAAGAGGGTTTGAGAGGGTGAGGGCATTCTTGGGTCCTCTGAAAAAAATAGGTAGCAGTCCTGTGAGTTCAACCATTGCACTCCTTAGTTTAATTATGAGCATTTCTTTTGTTGATTTAAGGTTTAATTTTTATTGTAATCGTGTTTGTTTATGAGGTTCTTATGTTCTTAATGGAATCTGTGTTGTGATTTTGGGAATTTCGTGTGTTCATTTGCAGTGTATTTTCGGTAGTAAATTTTTTGGGTTCGGGAATTTCGTGTGTTCATTTAAGGTTTTTTTCGATAGTTGATTTGTTGGGTTTGGGAATTTCGTGTGTTCATTTAGGGTGTATTTTCGGTAGTTGATTTGTTGGATTGGAGAATTTCGTGTGTTCATTTAGGACATATTTTCGTTAGTTGATTTGTTGGGTTGCTAGGGTTGTTAATGGAATTTTATATTG
>RWGZ01001757.1:0-31099 GCA_009725065.1 Utricularia reniformis | reverse complement strand
ATTTTTATTAAACTAAATTAAGATTGTATCAAAATTCAGAATCTATCATATGATCATATATAATATGATACAAAGACATCTTTCATTTTACAAATCATTATTCACTATAGAATACACAGATTTTCATTTTGAAAATAGATTCAAGAATGTATTATATAATTGCATTAGTTGATTAAGTGACCTTGCTCCATTTGATATCCCCTGTACAAGATGATGAGTTATACCTAGAAATCACGGCATATGCAAATAAGGAAGAGAAAGATAGAATTTGGACCAAAGAAGGAGGAAGTAAACAAATTTGGATCAAAAGAAAAAAAAGGATGTTTTGGACATGAAGACCCACCTATCAAAGAAGTCCACTAACATTAATCTCCCTCAACGACTAGATTTCTCACATTCACTCCAATGGCTAGTTTTCTGTTATTTGTCAATACAGCAAAATACTTTTCTTCCAAAGCTTCAAAACCAAAAACCAAAATCAATACCAAACTAGATATAATTGCCTCAAGTTCGTAGACAAAGATCAAAGATCGAGGCTACTAAATCAATAGCTACAAAACATCTTTCATGGTGATAACTATGAGATTCAAGAAACATCAATACTAGATGTAAGTTACAAAGCATACACTTTGCTTAAAATCATATTTTCTAATGCATTTCAAGAAAATGTTTTCCACTTCACTACCTCCACCACCATTCAAAGGAAAAGATTACAGAGTGTGGGCAAGTAAGATGTATACCTTTAGAATCAAGATCTATGGATGTATTCTAGGATAATATGCTCACCGATACTGAGAAAAATGATGGTAAAACCACTCAAAACAGTAGACCACGCAAGGAATTAAGGGCGCTGAATATTCTAGAAAATGATATATGATTCCAGTACACAAGATAATTTTATGTGCTGAGAGATGCTTATGATCTAGTTATAGATTGCAAAACGCCTATGAAAGCATGAGAAATCTTGTCTAAAGATTATATTATCATAGCACACAAGATTGAACAAGAGATAACTTACTAGTGGCATCTACTTGATAATCTGGAACTTAGGCTGGGTGAATCCATCTCAAATCTGTCTAACACCCTCAACAACATATTGAAACAACTAACGAAGTTTGGTGAAAAGGTTAATAAAGGAAAAATCATTTCAGTCTTACTAAGCTCCTTTGATTCGACTATCACATCCCTTGAAATGACTGGATGCACTGGATGCATGAAAATGTACACACCTGACTAGATATTTGATGCACTCTACAACTATGAACATAGGAAAACAACATGAGCAAGCAAGGAAAGCAATGAGGTAGCATTCAAGGCAAGTTTCACCGAAAGAAAATTCATACAAAAATTGAAAAACAAGGTCATTATCCACCATGTCCCTATTGCAAGTAGAAAAATCACATTGCTACAAATTGTATTTGGCATCCCAAAAAGACATGTACATTTTACAAAGAAAATGACCACATTGAAAGAGTATGTCTCAAGAAATCATGAAATGGAGCTACTGAAATGTTACATACCAGAAAAATTGACCATGTAGAAAAAGCTTTAAATGGTTTATCATTTATCACTAATGAGAAAGAAAATATTGACATTTACTCCTTGTGTTGCGATTCAGTATTGGCTTCCACAACATATTTTAATAAAAAATGAACATGGTTGCTAGACAGTGGATGCATCAACCATATAACAAACAACTTTTTATTATTCACATTATATAAACCAATATTTGGAAAAAGATAATGGTGGCTCATGGAAACTATCTAGCTCAAGGGATTGAACAAATTATAGTAGAAACAGAAAATGATAATCTATACATCAAAGAGGTGTTTTATGTTCTAAGAGTCTTTCAGTACCTTCTAAGTGTAGGGCAGCTTATGTAAAAACAACTCAAGATTACGTTTCATGACTGGAATTGATAAATAACAACATTGACGGGAAAAAAACAATATTGAAGATCCAAATGAAAAATAGAGTATTTCCATTCTCAAGTCAAGAATCTAGAAAAATAATGATCTCCATATACATGTCTGCGGCATAAACATCAAGTTTATGGCACAAGCTTCTTGGACATCACAACTTTTATTCTATTAAAAAATTAACAAAGAATCATATTGTAGGACTACATGAAATTAATGGTTCCCTAGGTTTTTGTGAGACATGTCAGGTTGGAAAGTTCTGCATACATCCTTTCAACATAAGTACTTGGAAAGCAAAACAAAACTTAGAATTATTTCAAAGTGATTATGGGTCAATTCAAACAACCACCCTTATTGATAACAAATATTTTTAATTTTTTGTTGAAGATTATTGATGAGGCCTTCGGATATCGGTACCCCGAACCAGGTTAGGCCCGAGCCTTGCTAGGCTGGCCCAAGAGATGGAAGTCGAACCTGAAGGCCTCAGATCTAACTTCCAATAAATGTTCGACCCGACAATGATAGATGGACCCGAGAGACCGCTTGGTCCAAAAGCCCATACTCAGTGATCGGGGACCGATGGCCGATATTGCATATGGTCCATTGCTTCGGGGACTGATCCATCGGATCGGTCCAGACGGTTACAGCCTACGTATCTTGCGCTCTGAGCTCAACAACGCCTTCCACGCTTCGATCCTGATCACGCAAACTGTGTTTCAGTCCTTCTGACATCGGTGGGATGAAATGTCAATAACAACTCTGCCATTTATTCCAGAAGGCGCGGCGCGACTTTTGCTTGGCGAAAAGTCATACAAATCAGCTCGAAGACGGCTAATGTGATTAAGGAGGTTACAAATAGATCTTTGTAATATTAAAATATGTTAACACCTCTATAAAAGAGAGGCATAAGATACTGGAGATGATAAGGTGTGCCTAGCTTTCTGTCTATAATAAAATTTTTGATTAATGAATCAGCTAAGAGCATTTTCTACTCTTAGTCAGGTGGTTTTTTCCCTTCCTCCGAGGGGTTTTCTACTCTAAATCGTTGTGCCTAGCTTTTCCTTCCATATTCAATGTTTTCTACCATTTAAATAAATTCAAATCGAGTTCATTTTATTACGAACAGACGACTGTTGATACCCCTGGTTTTCTAACCACAACAATTATAGCAAGTATTGTTGAATTTATTTTATCACTAACCAATTTGAAGTGCTAAGTTGTTTCAAAAAATTCAAAGTTTTGTTGAGAATCAAAGCGTTGAAAGAATTGAGTGCATAACGACATATAACACAAGAGAGTACACATATGTGGAGCTGTCTGAAATTTGTAATCAAGAAGGCATCATACATCAGTTTACAGTCCCCTACATAGCGCAACAAAATGGAATAAGTGAGAGAAGTCTGAGAAGAAACCGAACTATAATGAATATGATTAGATGCTTATTGTATGCAAAGGAGGTATCAACAAAGTATTAGGTAGAAGCAACAAACAAGGCAGTCTACCTATTAAACCAATTACCAACGCATGACACATAATCCTGCAAAACTTTGTTTGTGCTTTGGCATAACAGAATACCAAATGTGGAACACCTAAAGAACTTTGGAAGCTTATGTTATGTGCATGTACCAAAAGAAAAATAAATAAGTTTGAAAAAAATGCAAATAAAGGGATACGTATGGGATATGGTGATTTCACTAAATGATACATGATTCTAGATTTAAGAAGAAAATAAAATTGTTCTAAGCAGAGATGTTGTCTTAGATGAAACGAAAATTGAATTTGTAACAAAAGGGAATCATAAAGCTCTGAAGAGGCTGTAAATAGCAAAGGAACAATTTTTTCTACTTTTCCCACATGGGAAATTGAGAAAGAAAATTGTGAGACTCTACATAGTATGACAAGAAAAATAAAAATTACAAGGGTAAGTATAGAGAAATATGTATGTTTAAATTATGATTACAATGTTATGTTGATAGAATTTATTAAATTTCTTGAAATATATGTTACATATCCTTAGACTTTGATCTATTTTAGAAAGGATGAAGGAAACTAAGAGTAACTAATATTGATTAGAAGCATTATTTTATAGTCAAATTTAATAAAACTATAGGTGTAATTGTATGATTGGATAGAATTTTGACATCTCTAGGGTACCACACGTGTGGTAGGCTGTTCTTTAGATAATCTTGAATATATTATGAGGTAAATAGACTATTTTTCATGAAAGTTTCGAGAGGTAGAAGCTAGAGAAGAGAAAAATACATCAAGGAAGAACAAATGTTGGTTTTGGTGGAATATTGTTCAATTTTAGGTTCCTATGATGTAAATGTTAAGGGTAGTGTGTTTGTCATCAGGAAATGACTTCTAAGATGTGGAATAATACTTTCAATTTTAGAAATCAGAAGAAAGTTAGATGTAAGTGACATGATTGAGTTTGAGATAATCTACAAATAGTTTTATAGCATCTATGTGCTTATGTGAAATGTGTGAATTTTCTGGTATAATTTGGTATATTATTTTGTGCAAAGTCATACATGGTTTTACTCCTTGTTAAGTCTATATTTTGGTAAAAATATGTTTGGTGCATGAAAGATTTCATAATACGATTTTATGCCCTATTTTCTAAAGTGTCGCAAAACTGTTTTTAATCTGCTGCAGTATCACATATAGTGGATTCAATTATTTTTATGGAACGTTTGAGAGCTCTGATTAACGTGATTTTTTTGCATATGGTAGCCACATGAGTTAGCATACACTAGAAATTTTGAAATGATTTTTGAAGGTAATATTGACTCTCCAAATAGATCTGGTGTGACAGGGTATCAAACTGCACTTCCTCTAATACATGCTATTTTTTGTAAATTGTAACTTGTTTATTTGAAAAATCGAGTGTTTGTGGACGCGCATCACTAGCAACATGGTTTTACCATGGTTTTGGCTAAAGAGCAGGCTAGCTTGTTGAGGAAAATATGGGGTACGACCCATAAAGTGGAAAAGAGCTCTTATATTATATGATCTGACCAAATCTTAGAGGTGTTGATGAGTTGGTTGCGCTTCTTGTCCATCTCTGAGGTGCGGTAGGATACGATTACGGTCTCTGAAACTATGGTGATACTAAAACCATGGTTTTAGAGGGGTTACCAGACCTTACATGGCAATTGAACGAAAATGAAGTGTTGTCATATTTGTTATTGTTTCATTATGTGATATTATGATTGTTTACATATGTGTGTTTCATTTGCATCGTATTTTTACTTATTTTAGACTCATGACCACTCCCCCCTATAGGTACTTTAGAGGAATATTAAAGGGTAGAAGATCAGTTGTCGACGTGTAAAAGAAACTATGTACTTTGTAAGATTTACGTTTAGCGCTTAGTATTATATAATAGTTTTTGTATTGTAGTTGTATAATGTTTTGAATATTAGTTGATATATGTATCTTTGCTTTTGTATATACGGATTTTAAATGAAATTAAAGAATAAATTCTACGATTTAAGCCTTGTGTTTCTTTCTAGAAGCACGTCGTGTCATGCATCTATTGTTTTATATGGTATGAATTAGGGGTATGACAAAAACATCACCCCCGAAAACGTAAGTGGAAAGGTTGATCACAAAATTCATAACTAACCATAAATTAAAACAAACACTGAAACACAAGAAGAGGCAAGAGAAAATGTACATCATATAACAGAAGAAGAGACATAGTACATGAGCTCAACATGAAATACAACCACAAAAATTGCACAAATAAAAAACTGATTAATCATATCTCTTAGAAAGTGAATCATTTGCAATGCTACATATAGAAAGAAGAGAAAGGAAACATATATGTATGAATCAAGCTCCACAAAAACTCTTTAAAATTCTTTCAAAGAAAATTAATGTCTTGAAGAAGAAAACACAACAATTTGCTCATATGAAGGTTCAGAAAATGAAATTTCAACAAACATGACATGAGGGTAAGGAGAATCAAATCATTAAAAGTATGATAAATCAATAGAAGAAGACAAAATAGTTCAATAATGTGAAGACTCGAGAAATGAAACCACTGAAAACAATGCAACTATAGTGGATATTGAATTGAAACCACAAAAATGCAGTGACTCGGAAGAAGAAACTCCTCCAAAGCAAGGTCTCAAAAGTTTGAAAGAAGTCTATAAAAAATGTATGAGCGTAAAAGAATCTAAAACTATCATCAAGGTACTTCAACATCCTGGATGGTCACAAACCATGAAAGATGAACTGGAAGTCATTGAAAAAAATTAGACAAGGAGCTTGGTTGAAAGACAAAAGAAAAAAATAATGAAGTTATTTGGGTATTTAGGACAAAATTAATTCCTGATGGATCGGTAAATAAACTCAAAGCACGATTGGTTGCAAAAACGCATTGTCAGAGAGAAGGAATAGACTACACTGAAACGTTATCCATTGTTGCAAGGTTGGACTCAATCAAGTTAATTATAGGATTAGCAGCATGCAAAAATTGGAAATTGTAACATTTAGATGTAAAGTCAACCTTTTTAAATGAAAATTTACAAGAGGAAGTGTACATCGCAGCCACAATGTTTCATACAAGGAGGATAAGAAAACAAATTACTCTTACTTCATTAAGCACTCTACGAACTCAAGCAAACCCTACAGAGTGGTATAGTAAACTAGACAATTATTTTTAGAATCAAAGTTTCAAGAGAAGCAAAAATGATAACACTTTACATTTTAGATTCAGAAAAACAATGAAAGTTAATAATCTCTTTATATGTGAATGACATCATGCTCACAGGCAACACTGAAGAACTGATCATGCAAAAAAATTAATGATTAATGCAAACCTTTGAGATGTGAGACCAAGGAGAATTGAGGTATTTTTTAGAAATAGAAGTATTGCAAATTGAGGAACACATATTTCTAGCTCAAACAAAATGCTCAAATGATTTAATTAGAAGTACAAATTGGAAAAAGCAAAGCATGCTTTAGTACCAATCTCCCAAGATGCTAAACATAATCCAAATCTTTATGAAGGAAACCAAATTATCTCATACCCACAAAATCTAGTAGAAATAAAACCTTACATAAATATAGTAGGCTTCTTGATGTACCTTTCAATCACAAGACATGATATCACGTTCTCATTAAGCACTCTATTCAGGTTTATGGCTAAATCTCACCAAAATCATTATGATGCAACAATTAAAATCCTTAAGTATTTAAAAAGTGAATTAAACATAGGATTAGTGTATAAAAAATCTATTAACCTCTCTCTTGAGTATTTTGTAGACCGTGACTATGTAGAGGACTATTTAGACTATAAATCCACTGGATACATCTTCAAATTTGGAGGACCAATCTTCTCTTGGAACAACAAAAAGCAAGAAGTAGTGACACAATAATCCTTCCAAGCAGAGTACATGGCTACAACAGTTGCGGGCAACAATGCCATATGGATACTAAAAATTTTTGTAGATCTACACGTCAAGATAGACAAACCAGTGGTGCCCAAGATTTACAATAAATCGGCTATTTTCATGACAACAAATCCAACCTTTTTCAGACAATTCAAGCACATCAATGTCAAATTCCATGTGCTAAGGTACTATGTCGAAGAAAGATTGATAACTCTAGAACAAGTCACATCAGACGAACAAGTTGTTCATCCATTGACTAAATTATTGTGCTCTAGACAATTTTGCTTACTCAAGAAACTTATGGGATTACAAGAGAAACCAAAAACTCATGAAATTGAGGAGAGAATGAATTAACTTATTAAGGAGGAGTGCTAAATGTTGATGAAGTGACCCTACTCCATTTTATCTCCCATGCACAAGATAGTGAGTTATTTGTAGAAGTCACGACAGATGTAAAGGAGAGGAAGATATAACATGGGCTAAAGAAAGAGGATGTAAGCAAACATGAGCCAACGGAAAAAAAACAAATGGATGCTTTGGACCTGAGGACCAACCCATCAAAGAATTCCACTAACCTTAATCTTCCTGAACAGCTAGATTTCTTACATTCACTCCAACGGCTAGTTTCCTGTTATTTGTCTACAAAGTGTATTCCTAGAAAGACTACCGAAATCAATACAACAAAATGCTCTTTTTTCCAAAACCTCAAAACCAAAAACAAAAATTAAAACCAAACCAAATATCATTGCCTCAAGTTCCTAGGAAAAAATCAAAGATCAAAGCTACTAGATCGTTAGCTACAAAACATCTTTCATTCTCATTCTTATAACTATATCTGGAGCAAAATTCACACCAGGCACAACTTCAAGCACTCAAGCAAAACACTTACCAAGGTTACGAGTTCAGTGGTTAATACCTCATTTCACAGATAAAGTAGAACACTGGCTTATTGATGTTGCACTTTTTTAGCAATCTCTTTCAATAAAACAAGCATGTAAGTTCTTGTCCTCCATATAATAACCAAGTTGAATCATGCTTGTTGTGGAGTCCACATTATTATCTTGATCACTTCACATGAATCAAAATTATCCAATAAATCAGTTCAATAAATCATTGTGTTGATTTCTGAAACCAAAAGATAATCAATTGCAACATTTATGTGGATTATGATTTTTCACTCGGCATGTGGTTTTTTCTCCAAAAAAAGCCTAGGCCGATGAGGGTGGTGAAACATATTAAATGATACTTAGTCTTACGCTCTTATGTTATCCTGCTTGATGAAGGAAGACAAGGAAAAAATTTTCATAAATGAAAACAAACGAACTGAGAGGTACTTAAGAGTTTGGCACACAATTCATTTCTCTATTATTCATTCATCAAATTCTATTATGGTATCAGAGCAAATGTGATGAATTGGGGCAAACAACATCGGCAGTGGATGTTGGCAGCGGGTTTTTGTTCTCTTTCTCGGAGGTTTTTCCTCCTTTTCAACGTAGTAGCAACATCACAGTCGAAGTGTTCATAGAACTCTTCACCTTGCCTAAAACTGAAAACAATTGTGTCGGAATAAGCCATATCGGTCTGTCACTCATCATCGGTACATTCTAATGTTAATTTTCCTATCGGTTTCATGCTTGGGCATATTCCTATTCAGCAGCCCAATGTTCCACTGTTTCATCTCGTATTTTCACTAGGTTTGATGACTTCATTCACTAGAGTATCTCATCCAGGGGGAGTTCATGCCCCATTAGACATGGATCATGGGGCATAGGACAATTGCACCCGGAGAGCACACCGGACAAGTTCTTCATCCGGTTGTGTTATGAGGTGATAATTACCATGAATTGATGATTGTGTTACGAGGAGATAATTACCAAGAATGGATAATTACCATGCGATGTGTTCTCATCACTAAATGTAAATTAGGATTCGTAGACGGATCTATCATGAAACCCGTTGCCAGAACCAAAATCTTTAACGAATGGCGTATGATCAACTCTATGGCGTGTGGGTGGATCCTAAACACACTAGAGTCAACTGTCCGATCTACTTTTGAATCAATAGAATCATCAAAGATATTGTGGGATGATATTTTTAAACGATTTTCCATGGGAAATAGACCACAAATCTATAAGTTGAATCATGACATCACTACTTTTAGATAAGGAGAAGATTTAGTGCCAACATATTTTGGACATCTTAAAAGGTCATGGTTCGAACTTCAACATTATGAACGGCCATTTTTTTGCTGTTGTAGCCATAGTGAATGTCTTTATCTCAAAGACTATTTTAATCGTCAAGAAGAGCAACGCTTGCATCAATTTCTCATGGGGCTCAATGATGGCATATAACATACGCTTATATCTCATATATTAACCTATGATTGAATTAGGTGTACTCAAGGATAGTTCGATAGGAAACACAATGTTCTGTTATTCGAAGTAAAGATGAACGTCGAGTCATTCAACATAAAAACCAACAACTTTTGGCGATCGTTTTACACAACTGTATTGTGAGACATGTGAGAAATCCGTACATAACATTGAAAAATGTTAGACGGTTGTCTGTTATCCAGAAGGATGGGGTGATCGAGAATCCAATGGCAGTCTTAGAATTCATGCAGCACAAGGGAGGTAATTCCCAAGCCACAAGAAATACGGGAACCAAAAGATGGAACAATATGAGACAAAGAGGGGGCTCGTCTGAATGCGGCTAATTGTGAATCTATTACAACCACCGAGGATTACCCATTCATAAATTCAGAGGTCTATATCCAAGGTTTCACGACAGATCACTCGGTGACAATATAGATGTTCTTCACTAATAGACAATCTGGTGATAAACCCACACCATCTGGTATGTCACTTCACACTTACTGGTTAATTGACTTAAGTACAATAATCATAGTTTATAAGAGAGTGATATAATGAGTAATTGGCTTAACCTAGTCTTTTTAATGTGATTCATTTTTTTTATGGATTGAGCTACACGTATACTCTCATGGTCCATCTAATTCTATTATATATCTCAAGCAATAAATTTGGTTTTGATTCATATATCTTCTCTTCTCTATGTGAGTTTTTATGAATGCCTAAAAATATATTTTTCTCGCATATCCTAGCATGTCTTAGACATGTTGAATATTTTCTTCAGTACTAGGTAAATCTAAACCTAAACCTAAACCTAAACCTAAATATGGAGAATGATTTCTTAGATTTTTGAAAATGTGTTATGACAATATATCCGGCAGTGTAGTGTGCCAAATATGTCCTGAAAATAGCACTCAATTTCACATACTTTTATTCAAACAAACCAATGGTATGATCAGTATATACAAGTCATTTTAAAACATAGTAATTGAGTAGTTATGCATATATACTATACTACTACCTTCTCTAGTAGAGTTATTGGGTTTGTTTGGTTCTCATATAAAAACTGCGGTGATGTACGGTGAGATGTTCAAATCGTGATTTTTTAAACGTACACAAAACAAAAGCAAATTTGCGTGCATTCATTGTTAAAAAAATCACAATTTCATCAAAGTTGTTAAAACCATTTGTGCCCTCATCGCGATTTAAGAAAATACTAATTTACCCTTAATTCTAATAATTAAAATTTGATGATATTTATTATTTTTTTTATATATATGGGTATATTACTATTTTTATATAAATCACGATCATGATATAACAGTTTTACCAAACATATTTAAAAATTCACGATCATCATATCTTTCCACCCCTCACCACATCTCATCACACCTCACTATTAAAAAATATAACCAAACAAACTCACTATATTAATTGGTGTTAATTAAAATATGAAACCCTATAATTTTCCCAAAGTATTTAATCAAATATTGATACTCCTTCAAGTTTTATTTAATGTTTTAAAAATGGGTACTAGCCAATATATCGGACAAGTTCATTGCATCAGTATATCTAATATGTATCGTGCATACCATATATGTAATAGATATTTACTATAATAATAAAGTAAATTAAATTATTAATATAGAGAAAATATATAGTTTTTAACCATTTTCAATTTATATTGCTCCTAATTCGAAAAAATGAAAATATTCTAAAAACTTCATCTTTTTTTCCTAAATCAAACAAGTTAGATTCGACCTAACTCACACAAAACTTATATAGATCGGCATTTTGTTTAAATATCGGTCAAAACTGATACGCATTTTTGATATACCAAAAATTTAAAACATTTGTTTTATGTGGTGAGTAACGATTCATACTTGTTGAGATATGTTTTACTCAATATCACATAGTAATTGAGTGTTAATGAACAAGTTTAGGACACAAAATTTCCCATATTTTAACATATCTGCCAATCATGTAATAATTGGAAAACATATAGTGTAAAAACAAATAAATAGTTTACCCACAACACATCACATGGACACATGTTATGGACATATCTGTCATCAGTGTTTATTATTTTCAAGTCCACATGTCCCATAAAAAATCCATAATAGCACCTGGGCTAAAGTTCCTTATTAAAAAATTTGTTTTTTATCATTGGAACACGTTATAGTCTTCTTTATATTATATGGATAAACAATCTAGGGATAAAGTTACAATCTATCCGGTTTCTTTTCCCTTTTTTCAAAAAAATGGGATAAAAGTTACTCTAAAACGTATCTTTGTAGTATGTGACATAATGAGATATTATCTAATATTTCACATAGTGAGATTGGCAGAGAATGGAAAGTAAAAATAAAAAAAACTTTTTGTATTTCGTTTTAAAACATAGCCTGGTAGTATGTGATAATGACATCGCTCTTAAACAAACTTCCTTCTTAGGTTTATTTTTTTTGAATTACTAATATCAGAATTTTGATTTATACTATATGAGAAAAATATTTAATCAAATCATTTATATTATCTTTAAATAAAATATTTTACCAATCTCATGTAAGATTAAATTGGGCCCATAAGAATTTGGGAGAATGAAAATGTATTTTTTTATGTATTCACATTTTTATATTTAAAAGTATTAATATTTGTTTAATGATTTGAAAACAAGTTGGGCAATGTCGATGATTTAGTGCCGATCGGCACTATGCTGAATAGTGTTGATCGGCATCTTGCTGATCATAGTGCTGATCGGCATGTTCTTTACTTTGATGGCGATCGACACTTTCTTTGTATGGGTGCCGATCGACATATTATGTGTTTTCTTAGGGTTTAAATTCTACGCTATAAATAGATGTCGTAAGGCCTTGAGCCGCCAGATTGAACAATAAAATAATTCGATTGTCTTCTCTTTGTTCTCTCAATATGGTATCGGAGCTCTGGTGAAATGAGCGGTCTGATTCCGACGCCGGGGGAAGATTTTCCCCCGCTAACGTCTGGACCTTCGGGACAGTTAACTCCAGGCGAAGTAAGGGGCAGGGAAGGTGGCGCTCGCACTCCTCAGACATCCTCATTGTCTTCCGCTGCAGTGAGCGCCCCGCCGCTGGGTACTAACCAGTATATAGGACAGAATGTCCAGAGTATAGGGCACTATCGATCGTATTTTGGTGGGGTGCACAACCCGAACTTCGTGCCTAATACCGCTGGAAACGTGTTGGGTACATGGATAGTCCATGCTCCCTTTGACGTTAACGGAGTCCCATATAGGGACACACAGGCGTGGGGGATAGAACCCTCGGATCACTCCGGATTGATTATTCATGCCGTAGTTCTAAAAGGTGATATCTATGGTGAATGGACACATGCCATGAAAATGGCATTGAGAAATAAAAGGAAATTGGGTTTCGTAGACGGAACTATTGCTGAACCACACCAGGATTTGGGTTAAGCGAAAACTGGATAACTATTAATTCTCTCCTTGTACAATGGATCTTAAATAAAATAGAGCATCAAATCCGATCGACAGTGTCCTTCATAGACTCGGCAAAACTACTTTGGGAATAATTGTACCAGCGATATTCAATAGGAAATGGACCTAGAATTCATGAATTGAAATGAGAACTTGCCTCTTGCCATCAAAGAGGAGATAGTGTAGTTGACTACTTTGGTAAATTGCGTAAGTTGTGGTGTGAATTGTCTACTTACGAGGATAGATTTATTTGTTGCTGCAGACAGTCTACATATGAAGCTACGAAAAAATTTCTGCGTAGACAAGAAGATGAAAGAGTACACCAGTTCTTGCTTGGGCTGGATGACGGAGTATATAGCACGACTCGTTCAAACATTCTCAGTGCTGAAACTCTGCCTTCACTCAATCAGACGTACTCCAAAATCATACTAGAAGAACGACACAAAACTTTGATCTAAGGAAAAGAGGAACGGTGTGAAATAGTTGTCTTCACTACTCATATAGATGCAGCAGAAAAACCAACGAGGGCCATGTGAAATGACTGGACATACAATTGAGTCTTGCTTCCCTGTCAATGGCTATCCTGAATGCTGGGGCGATCGAGCTAGAGTTCCGACCAAAAATTCTGCTACCGTATTGGCGTACCTTGGGTCGAAGGGTCATGGAAACGGTCGTGAAAAAGGAAGAGGTTGAGGACGTGGTCGACACTCTGCAGGTCAACAAACAGTCGCCGCTAGTAAGGTGCCGACCGCTAATGCAACTGCAACTTTCGATCAGTCAGCCAATTCTCAGCTTGGTTTTTCTGACGAGCAGTGGACTTTCCTAAAAAACATCATCACCTCCGTACCCACTTCCACCAGTTCACATCTCTCCTCGAGTATGTTTCTTAAAGGGTATTGGATTGTAGACTCTGGTGTCAATCGTCATATGACAGGTGAACTGAGTTTGTTGTATGACATTCGACCGATCGAACCACGCCATGTGACATTACCAGACAACAAGAAATCTGTGGCTTTACATGCTGGGAAAGCTCGTATTTCGTCAGATTTGACTATTTATGATGTTCTTTACATTTTAGATTTTGCACATAATCTGATGTCTGTTAGCCAGTTGCTCATTGATTATTCGATGTTGGTGATCTTTAATCCTTAACTTTGTCTGTTGCAGGACCTAACTTCGAAGACCCCGATTGGGGTGGGCCATCAGAGTAACGAAGTTTATGGACTGCACTCACTGGAGGACGTTCGGGCGAATGTGACTACTCAAGCTAAGGAGGATGGATGGTGTAGCACTGTCGATTGGGACACCCATCAAAATCCGTTGTCTTGCATCTTCCTCGAAATTTATCTTTTTCTCCCTATCATAATTGCACTTCTTGTTTTGAAGCCAAACAAAGCCGAGACTCTTTTCCTTCCCGTTTGAGTGTTACTAGTTCTTGTTTTGACTTAGTGCATTGTGATCTTTGGGGACCCTATCGTTCTCCATCTACTTGTGGTGGATTTTATTTTTTAACTATTGTTGATGATTATTCCAGGGGAATCTGGATACATCAACTGTTGTAGATTTTATTTTTTAACTATTTTATTTATTGTCTGACAAAACCCAGGTTACATCCACTGTTGTAGATTTCTTCGCTCTGATTCAAAACGAATTTGACCGTACCATTAAGTGTTTTCGCACTGATAATGGTACCGAATTCTTGATCCTTGCATCGTTCTTTTGTTCCAAAGGGGTGACTCATCAAACTACCGTTCCTTACAGCCCACAACAGAATGTTCGGGTAGAGCGTAAACATCGATATATTCTAAATGTGGCTCGTGCCTTACGTTTTCATGCTTCTTTACTTGTTAGCTTTTGGGAGGAGTGTGTCCAGAATGCAGCATATCTCATAAATCGGATCCATTCCCCAATGCTCAGGAATCGCAGTCCCTATGAGGTCCTTCACAACCGACCTCCCCCGCTCTCACATCTCCACGTCTTCGGATGTTTAGCCTTTGCATATAGATTACCGAGACCCATCGATAAATTTTCATCCAGAAGTCGCCCGTGCATCTTCCTTGGCTACCCCACTAATAAAAAAGGATGGCGCATGTATGATCTTGAGTCTAAGAAATTCTTTGTTTCAAGAGACGTTATGTACTGTGAGACTGTGTTTCCCTTTGGGACTTCTCCTTTGGCTCATTGTCGACATGTCAACCTGCCTCCTGATAGATCTGTCGATCATGTTGTTTCCCCTCTTGGGTCGACCGACCTGACCACTCCGATGTTGGACTTGATGATCCACTCATCGTCACTTGATCCGTCTGATTCTTCCTCTATAATGATTCCTCCGAGCGACCCGTTAGCGGTCGATCCCTCCCCATCGTCACTTGATCTTCACTTTGATTCAAATCCCTCTCCAGCTATCATTGACAGTACTATTTCACCGTCGGTCGAGCCTTCCTCTTCACCGTCGACCCATATCCCCGCTCATGTTCCCACTGATCGAGAAACTGCGCCTCTGGGTAAAGGTCATCAACTTAAGTGTCGATCGGTCTTTCTGAGAGATTATATATGTTCGACAGTGCAGGTACATGACATAAACTCTGTGATCTCTGATCGTCCTTCCTCATGCAGGATCTCGGGTAAGTGCTCCTATCCAATTTCTGATTATATTAACAACAATCGATTTTCTCGGACACATAACGCTTTTGCTAATGCCGTGACTCAGTCTCCTCAGGAACCACAATCTTTCAAGGAGGCTTTGAAATCTAAGGAATGGAAAGCTGCAATGAACAGTGAGTTGTGTGTCTTAGAGTCCAATCAAACCTGGACTTTTGCATATCTGTAGAAGGGAAAACGCCCACTAGGAAACAAGTGGGTTTACAAAATCAAACATAAAGTTGATGGCTTGATAGAACGATACAAAACTCGATTGGTTATTCTGGGAAAAACTCAAGTTGAGGGGATCGACGATGAAGATACATTTGCTCCGGTGGCGAAGGCCACTACAGTACGAACCTTGTTGAGCGTTGTGGTTGCCAAAAACTGGTGTATTCACCAGATGGACGTCAATAATGCATTTCTTCATGGCGATTTGAATGAAGAAATCTATATGAAGATTCCTCGAGGTTATAGCGGAGCTCCCAAAGGGAAAGTATGTCGATTGCGGAAATCTTTGTATGGTTTGAAGCAAGGCCATCGATGTTGGTTTGCCACTACAGTACGAACCTTGTTGAGCGTTGTGGTTGCCAAAAACTGGTGTATTCACCAGATGGACGTCAATAATGCATTTCTTCATGGCGATTTGAATGAAGAAATCTATATGAAGATTCCTCAAGGTTATAGCGGAGCTCCCAAAGGGAAAGTATGTCGATTGCGGAAATCTTTGTATGGTTTGAAGCAAGGCCATCGATGTTGGTTTGCCAAGTTAACTACCGCACTCAAAGACTTCGGTTTTCAACAATCGGTGGCCGACTACTCCCTTTTCACTTGCTCTACCCCCGAGTCTCGGCTGTCAGTCCTAATTTATGTCGATGACATTATCATCGCTGGTAACACACCAATCATCGTTGAGGAATTCAAACGAAAACTTGGCAGCCTGTTTCGAATGAAAGATTTGGGACCATTAAAGTATTTTTTGGAAATTGAGATAGCCAGGGGGACAGACGGTATGTATCTCTGCCAGCGTAAATATACCTTAGAAATAATCTCCGAAGCCGGACTTTTGGGATGCAAACCAGCCAAAGTACCCATGGAACAAAATCATAAATTGCTCTCAGCTACAGGGGAGTTTCTAGTCGACCCCATGCCATATCGCCGTTTGATTGGAAAATTGATATATTTGTTGTTCACTCGTCCTGAATTGTGTTATTCCGTACATGTTCTATCTCAGTTTATGCAGCAACCTCGATGCGAGGTTTCCCCGGGTCGGTCTTTCACCATCGAGCCCTTCGACTATCACCCGACCTCCATTCCTAACAGCGTATTGTTGAGATCTGCTTGCGATCTCCAAGTCTATGGATTTTGTGATGCCGATTGGGCCATGTGCCTAGAAACCCGAAAATCTCTGACTGGCTATCTCATATTTCTGGGATCTTCGCCGATTGCCTGAAAAACCAAAAAACAGGTCACCTTGTCTCTTTCGTCGACCGAGGCGGAGTATCGTGCTATGCGTGCCGCGTGTCAAGAGTTTAAGTGGCTCCGTAGTTTATTGACGGATCTGGGAGTTCGCCAAAACGACAAAGTTGTGACTCTCTTTTGTGATAACCAATCGGCTATTCAGATTGCTGCTAATCCGGTGTTTCACGAGCATACTAAACACACTGAAGTAGATTATCATTTTGTTCGAAATCAAGTATTGGCTGGAGAACTTAAGACACGACATGTGAAAAGTGCCTTTGCTGCTGATCAAAGGCATGTAAAGCCCTTGCTGCCGATCGCCTTCAATACTTGCTGAACAAGTCGGGTATACAAGACATATACTTACCACCTTGAGGGGGTGTCGAACGTATGATGATTTAGTGCCGATCGGCACTATCTTGAATTGTGCTGATCGGCATCTTGCTGATCATAGTGCTAATCGGCATGTTCTTTACTTTGATGGCGATCGACACTTTCTTTGTATGGGTACCGATCGACATATAATGTGTTTTCTTAAGGTTTAAATTTTACGTTATAAATAGATAATGTAAGGTCTTGAACGAGTAGATTGAACAAGAAAATTATTCTATTGTTTCCCTTTGTTCTCTCAATAATCAGACATGTCAGTGCCAGTGATTCTGCCGTTATTTTCCCGCAAAACGACCTTTCTTGTTAACATCTTTTGCATTTATACTTTCGTCCTTATTTCCCTATTCCAATTTGGGTAGAGAATAGAGATTTCACTTCAGCCATGGAGACTCATGATTTTCAGCGGCAAACTACGGATCGGAAAGTCGAACCGTCGGAGGAAATCTTCCACAACCGTCACCGCCGTTGTTTCTTATTCCCTTGCTTCGAGCGTACTGTAGACTCCTCAGCGTTACCCAGCACTGTCGCGGAGGAGACGTCGTGGTGGCAGAAGATGAAAAACAGTGACGGAGTGTGGGCACGTGGAATCGACGCGCTGATGAAGATCCGTGAATGGTCGGAGATTCTTGCTGGACCGCGATGGAAGACGTTTATACGGCGGTTGAATCGGGATCGTGGCGGTGGTAAGCACGTGAACTACCAGTACGATCCTCTGAGTTATGCTCTTAATTTCGATGAAGGATGCGGCAATTTGGAGTTGGAATCGGGCGATTGTGGGGAGTATTACTCGCGAAATTTCTCTTCCAGGTACGCTAAGGGCTCAATGGACATGATTAAGCAACCTCCAGGTTCTTAAGCCAGCTTCAGTCACAAGGTTGTGTGACATGATATCCCAATCTGATTCAGAAACTGCACTTCCATTTCTCTGGATTTTGAATTTTGATTGCTGCTCTTCTCTCTTGGGTTCACATGATATTAACCAATCCAGAAATTGGGGATAATGGTTTCCCAAATTCAAAATGTAGGATCTTCAAACTAATGAGTGGTTGCAAATCGCCAAATTCAATTTCTAGATTGTTGAGGAAATTCATGATTTCATGGATTGGGAATTAGAATATGTCTAGTTTTATATTCAATTTAACTTTATTAGTTTTTGATGACTTGAGATTGTCTTAAATATAATTCCAATATAAATTATGGGTTTTTTTGTTCAACTTTTAAAATTGAGGTGAGGTGTAATATGGTGTGGTGATATGTGTTCTGATGTGTTGTAGTGAGGTATGAGATACAATAATCCTGAATTTTTAAATATATTTGATAAAATTTCAGTATTATAATAGTAATTTATGTAAAATTATTAATATATTTTTATATATAAAAAATAATAAATATAATTAATAAAATTAAGGGTAAATGATTCTTTTTCAAAATTACGATTAGCTTACAGCTGATTTTAACAACCGTGATGAAATCGTTATTTTTAATGATTATCATATTGCAATTAAGTTTTTGTTTGTGTATCATAAAAAAATCACGATCTTATCACCGCACCTCACCGTGGTTTTAATTTGAATTCCAAACAAACTGTATATGTTCACTGGGGCAAGACGTGAATGTTAAGGATAATGTAAAGTTGATTGGCACTTGTATCACAATGTGATTTTGATATTGATGAAGATGTCTTTGACACAAGTAAATAATAATTTAACAATTTACTCTCAAATCAATGTCGTGAAAAACGCAACCATCATGTAAATGTTGACTTTTGAAAATAATGGTGAAATCTACTATCAAAAGGATTCAGAGAATGGACAAAAGACAAATCAAGAGAGGAAATACTAGTTACTCCAATTACTTCTAGAAATGCAAATGCAAATGCAAATGCAAATGCAAATGCAAATGCAAATGCAAATGCAAATGCAAATGCAAATGCAAATGCAATCACAAACTAGATAACTAACTGCAAGGCATACACGCAACACAGAATGGAAATAAAATTAAGTGGTGTCTTGGTTAGGACTGTTATGCCATGCGAACAGTTCGTGTTTAAAATATGTTCGGTTAGTATATGATTGTATTCATTCGTTCGAATAAAAATATGAATTTGGTTCAAATATTTTTTCATGTTCATTTATAATTTAAACGAATATTAACATTTTCATGAACAAATATTTTATATTAGATATATTTAATATAAATAGATTACTAAATATTAGAATTTAAAAACTCTAATCTATCATATTTCACATTATCTTTTCATACTACTATTTTTTATAGGTATTATAATGTTTTTATCTTATTTTTTGTTTCAATATAAATTTACATTCTTTTAATTTTCAATTTTTTATCTAAAAATCAATTTTAGTATATTGAATTTCAATATTAAATTAAAAAAAATTAAATAGATCGTAGAATATGTTATGACAAATTATTTGAACGAATATAAACATTCATATATGTATTTGAATAATATTCAAATATTAATTCACGTTTAAATAAAATATGAACGAACATAAATATATAATAAAAACCTTAATCTTGATCAAGGAAGGATATTATCGAGGAAAAATTGATTTGCTTCACTTTCAATGGCTAACCGGAGTAAGGCCTCTCAAATTGTGGAGCAACACAAGTCCACGTATGGGGTTGCTCTTGCTCCCACATAAAACGTGTTGTGGTTGAAGGAAGGAAGAGGATAATAAATGGAAGGCACACCACGAAAAGATGATAACACTCTAAATTTCTTGAGTTCAACATGTGAGTGCTCATGTACCTTCCAACATTGCATAGTTTAAACACATTTAAACTATTTTTTAAATCCAAATTTCAATTAACAAACACACAAATTATCACATTAAATTTAACAATTTATCATACTATTCTTCAATTCAGATTATTTGGTAATTTATTTATGGTAAAATGTACTTGTTGCTCTCATTCCTATTTTATTTATTAATGAAAATAAATATAATACTTTAGGTGGGCAAACGAATGGATTGGCCAATTTTTGTTTAAAAAAAATTAAAATATAAATTTAATTTAATTTAAATATAATTAATTTTTAAAATACAATATTCTATGTTGCACCAACAATGATGTGAGGGTGCGGGATTCATTATTTTATTACGAATTCTATTAGGGTTCGTTGATGATTCATTGATTAGAAAAATATAAATATTCTATTTTTGTACACTTTATTTCTATCAAATAATATTTGAAATTATTTCAATTTCTAACATGATGGATTATATATGAAACCCCCAATAACAATAACAATAACAATAACAATCACAATTTTGGGTATTTAGATGATGATCATATGCTTCATATAAGGAATTATATATGAATATTGAGAGAAAAAAATGGATATAAAGTTTATGTATTGTGTAGGAATCAAGTATCATCTTTAATGATATGACTCATTAATTTCTATGAAGTGCAATAATGAAGTGGGGTGAAGCAAATAAAATTTTGTTTCCTCAAGATTTCTCTTTGTTAAAAATCACATCTCTATTGTGTTCTCGTTACTCATTCTTAAGATATTAAACTCGCAATAACAATGATAATTTTAGATATCCAGAATTATACATGAACCAAGTGTCCATATCTTTATGCAATAACAATCTCTTTATAATTATACATGAACCAAGCATACATATCTTTAATGATATGGATCATCAATCTCTATGTAGTGCAATAATGATAATTTTGGATATCAGAGATGATGATATGCTTCAATATATAAATCTTTGAGATAAAAGATTTAATACAAAATTTGGGTATTATGCTGGAATCATGTATACATATATCTTTAATTATAAAACTCGAGGAAATGTAGTAATGTAATAGAAATCTCTATTGATTAAAGTAAATAAATCATATTTGTATTTTAAGTATCAATTGGAGATTCTTTTTTTGAAGAAGGAAACATTGTAACCTAAATTATAAATTAATTGAAGAAAGAGATCTTAGCCCATGTAGATGCTCAATGCATTGACAATTTATTGGAATTAGCACAAAACCGAAAAATTTGCACTTTTATTAGTTACGTATGCATCTTTCAAGGGAATCATTATTGCAATTTACAATATGATGTTTGAGGAGGGTTTTTAAGCAAATAAAAATTTGTTTCTTCATCATTTCTTTATCACAATTTATTTTGTGTTCTTAGGATATCAATTTCTATAGAATACAATAAATGAATAGTTGTATATGTTTCTTTTTGAAGAATAACATTGCAAGCTATTATCTATTGATTAAAGTAAAGAAATGTGGTTTGTCATTTGAGTATTAGTTGTATATATTTCTTTTTGAAGAACAACATTATAAGCTAAACTCTAAATTCGTTGAGTAACAAGATATTAATCCAATTAGTCGCTCTATGTGTTGACATTTTAGTGGAATTACATATTACAACCGAAAATTTCGTATTCGTATTAGATAGGATATCTTTCAAATGAGTTCTTTGTTGAGAATACTCATTTATTTAAATATCAATGATTTGAAAAATTATATCTAATTAAATCTAATTTATCTTGTATTTCCCATTATTAGCTTAATTGATCTTATGAGCGAAATGAATAAAACATAAATTTAATAATGTTTTATATTAAAATTAAGAAAGTATTCATTAAATTAAGGAAAACAATGCTGTTTTGGTATAATTTTATGATAGTAGTTGTTTTTAACAATGAAGTAAGGAAAACAATCTTATTTATAATACTTAATAATATTATATTTATTTTAAATATGTGAATAATTTTATAAGAATAGTTATTTATAATATCTATAATTATAATGATTAAATTGACACTGAAATATTATAATAAATTTAAACTGAAATTTGTAACAATTACAAGGAAAAACAAACAATAAAATAAACTTGGGAGAAGAAGAGTCTAAAAAGTCAAAAAATATATAGATTAACTAAATGGTTAAAATATTAATATATTTAATTACTTAATTATTTTAGTTACTTGTGCATTTATTTTGTATTAAAATTATATACATTCACTAAAAAGCCACATGTAATACAAAATTGGTTTGTAGAATAAAGCAAAGCCCAATCTATTCAAATGTTCAAAAATTAATAAAAAAATGTTTTAAGCTTCTTTACCAATAAAATGTTATATATGTCTTCTTTAATTTGTAGAAGACATTCCAAATTCACATTATGTAAATACTGCATAACAATTCTTTCTATAAACACATTTAAAACAATAAAAAGTT
Organism: Utricularia reniformis; assembly: GCA_009725065.1. NCBI lineage: Eukaryota > Viridiplantae > Streptophyta > Magnoliopsida > Lamiales > Lentibulariaceae > Utricularia > Utricularia reniformis. Next base: position 8,214 of record RWGZ01001757.1, on the reverse strand, counting down.
TATAATATTTTTGTATTAATTAAACATTCCCAATTCAAAATATGAGTAATAATTACTATCACTAATTAGTGCTGCATAAGTATTATAATTAATTACATTCCAACAACCGATCTCCTAATTGGGAATTTTATTTAGAGACAATTTAAATATTTGTCTCATTTAATTACGTTCCAACAATTGAACCGTGAGTCAGATGACCGAATTGGGTCACTTATTCAAATTTATCTATAAATAGTTAATAATATAAGTAACTAAAATATATAAAGTAACTAAAATTAGGAAAGAATTGGAATATGAAAACTAATTAGGACAACACTTTACAGCAATTGATTAATAAGGTCAATCCCAGATATTGGTTTTTTGCATCTAAGTTTGAGAAAAATATGTAAAACCCGTAAAAATTCGATATAATAACTTGAAAAGTCAAACATAATATGCATAACGTGTGATAATAGTTTATACCGTTAACTATATGTTATGTATCTAAGTAAGTATTAATCAACAAATGTACACATACTATTAATTAGGATGATTGAAAATTTTAAAAATAATTCAAATTTGAATACAACAAAACACTCACAATGATTCTATACGTNGTCATCATTACAACTGCCTTGGTGCCTCAAATGGGAGGAGGAGATGTGAGACAAACTTAACTCATACAATAATTTGTCCGATTTTGCTGATATTTGTTAAATTTCTAGAGTCAGGCCAATTTACGTGGGAGTGTGTTCGAATATAACGTATAAGAGAGATGAGACTACAATGTAAAAGATTTGAACAAATCATTTACTATAATCTACATTTCCTCTTATAAAACAACTCATCCCACTTTCATTTTCCGATGTGGGACAATATCCACTATTTCAACACTCCTTAAGTTCAATCACCTGACAAGTTTGACTTAACAATTCAAATCGATAGATTATCAACCGAACAATTAAACCAGACTAACCCCCGATAAGGTCACTCATAATTTTCCGAACCCCCTCCAATATCATGTTAAATTTCTAGAGTCGGGTCAATTTATGTAGGAAGTGTGCTTGAATATAACATATAAGAGGGAACCACACCGTAAAACACTTGAACAAATCATTTAATATGATCAACATTTATTTTGTGGGACAATAACCACTATTTCAACAATATTCTTCTTGTTCAGGAAGAGAAAGCACAAGTTCTTCAGACCTTATTATTTGTCTCTGGTGTGAACACTTTGCTGCAATCATGCTTTGGAACAAGATTACCAGTTGTCATGGGAGCTTCCTTCACATTTGTTGCTCCTACACTTTCCATAATCCTCTCTGATCGATGGAACGATCCCGATCCCATATCGGTTTCCATCAAAACCCTTAATTTTTAAATGAATCCATAATCTAATTTTACTCTTACACTTTCAAACATTATGCAGAAATTTAGGAAAATTATACGTGCTACTCAAGGAGCATATATAGTTTCCTCTGCAATTCAAATAGTACTTGGATTTAGTGGTATTTGGCATACAGTCGGAAGGTTTGAATATTACTAATACATTCACATGCAAAACTTAGGGTTTTCTTGTATCTTATCTTCATTAATAACTCTCACAGGTTTCTAAGCCCTATTTCTGTTGTTCCATTAGCTGTTCTATCCGGTTTCGGGCTATACGAATACGGTTTTCCAGGGGTATGTATCTTGTGAATTTTACTCAAAACCATATTTTGATGTATATTCAATGACGTGTTTGGTCCCCAAAGTTTGGAGAAAATTTTTATTTGGCATTCGTAGTCCCCATACTTTGATAGTTTAGGAAAAAATGGTTCTTATATTTTCCAGAATTTGACAAATTTGATCTCTATATGACAAAATTAATCCCCAAAATTAAGAACTAATTTCGTCACATACATTAAATTTTGAGGAATAAATTTGCAAAAATTGCAAGGTATGAGTACTAGTTTTGTAAAAAAAAACAAAGTTTTGGGACTAGTTTTACCTCCAAAAAACTTTGAAGATTAAATTTGTCAAAATAAAAAAGTTTGGTGACCAAATTTGTCAAATCATACAAATTTGAGTATCTTAAATGTCATTTGTCCAATTCATGTGTTAGGTTGGGAAATGCATTGAAGTTGGGCTACCGGAGCTCGTTCTCTTGATTATCTTTTCGCAGTATCTCCCTCGACTGGTTCGACGAGGAAAGTATCTGTGTGATCGATTCTCAGTGATCATGACTGTTTGCATTGTATGGATTTATGCTCATATACTTACAATTGGAGGTGCATATGAAGGAAGGCCATTAGCAACACAAACAAGCTGCAGAACTGATCGTGCTGGTCTCATTGATGCATCTCCATGGTAAATATTGAAGAACATTTTCGAGGAAGCCAAAGAATTTTTGTGACTTTTTCTGTTTCAGGATAAGAGTTCCATATCCATTTCAATGGGGAGCACCCTCTTTTGATGTTGGTGAGGCTTTTGCTATGATGATGGCTGCGTTTGTCTCACTCGTAGAGGTCAGTCCCATTTTTCATTCTTTTTTTTGAACTCTAATGTTTTTTATATTTTATGTTACCTAAGGCATTCTAATGGTATAAAAATTGAAAAAATACATGATATTTATACAACTGCTGTCCAAAAGAGGTCCTAACCCATTCAGTATCTTAAGTCTATGTAGTTTTTCTCGTTCTTTTATCCAATGATACATCAATGTTTGTATCTTTGTCATCATTTGATGTATTGGGATCTTGTTTTGATTGAAAACCAGTTGGTTTCTTCTATACCAAAACATTTATAAGAGTATGTTATTGTAGTAGTGAATCTCCACGCTCGTTTCTTCTTATTTTTTGTTAATTTCTTCTGTATCTCATGGATAATTTGGTCCCGATTAACGGATGTTTTGCTGTCTTTCCACCATTTTATGATCTCTTCCCACATATTTTTCGTCTCCTTGCATTCCCATTAAGATGTCTTGGAATGTCTATATTTGAGTTTTACATTTGAATGTAATGTCAGTCAACCGGAGGGATAATCAGTGCTTCGAGATTGGCAAGTGCAACGCCATTACCACCCTCAATTCTTGGACGTGGAGTTGGCTGGCAGGTAACAAACTTTACAAAATAAAAACAAAAACAAAAATTGAAAGCTAAGTTATGAATCAGGGTATAGGAATCTTGATCTCTGGGCTATTTGGAACAGCTAATGGATCCTCAGTAGCAATGTAAGTTCTTAAGATGAATGTGTTATTTTCTTCTCTTAAGTTCTATTCTATTCTATATCTGCAGTGAGAACGTGGGATTGATCGCACTAACCCGCGTTGGAAGCCGAAGAGTGATTCAAATATCAGCAGCATTCATGATCTTCTTTTCAGTTCTTGGTCAGAATTTCTCAACTTATTACCATTAAACACTTGCCTTTCTTTCTACATGAATAACAAGCTGTATTTACAGGCAAATTTGGAGCTGTTTTCGCCTCAATCCCAACTCCGATAGTTGCGGCTTTATACTGCGTGTTCTTCGCCTACGCAGGTGGTGGTGGATTCGACTTCCTTCAGTTCTGTCAACTAAACAGCTTCAGAAACAAATTCATACTAGCAATTTCCTTCTTTCTTGGCTTATCAATCCCTCAATACTTCAACCAACACATTGCGTCGAAAGGTTATGGCCCGGTTCACTCTCGAGGGAGATGGGTAAGTAAATAAATCAATGTATATAAGATTGCGAGATTGTGTTATGATTGAGGATTTGTTTGCAGTTTAACGACATAGTGAACGTGCCGTTTGCATCTGAAGCATTTGTTGCGGGTGTTCTTGCATTCTTTTTCGATGTTACGTTGGAGAAGAAGGATGAACAAGTGAGGAAGGATAGAGGGAAACATTGGTGGGATAGGTTCTTGACTTTCAAGGGAGATGCAAGGAGTGAAGAATTCTATTCACTTCCCTTTAATCTTAACCAATATTTCCCATCACTTTGATCATCTTATTACTTATTACAAACTTCTTCATTACAAATAAATATACTAATTATTGAATTTTTCATGAGATTGATTAGGTTTATAAGAGTAAGAATGTATCAAATAATAATTTGATCAAATATTGACTTCTTTCTTTTAATTCCGTTCGTTCATGTTCTCTTATTGTAATTTTGGCAGACTATATAATTCAGAATTTATTCATTAATTTTGGCAGACTATATAATTTCATGTTCCATTGCTCATGATCAAGTATGTCTCAAGCAATGTTCTTAAATATAATTTATTCATTAATTCAGAATTTTCATCTTGTCAAATTATTGTCACATGATTTCTGTTATTAAACATTTATTATTAAGATAATAAAATTATAAGTAAAGATTGGTAATTTGTTTATAAAGAAATGTGGATTCTAATCCATTGACATATTTATTTGATAGATTGGTTAATGATCCAACCGTTCATTATGGATTTGAAACACATGTGTAGTAATAATACATATAAAATGCAATGTAAAAATTGATAATAACAAAAAATGCAAGTAATATAAATAATTAAATTCATTAATTTTATTCAATAGAATAATAGTTTTATGATTTTGTGATATACCTAGGTTGTGTGCTAAAAAAAATTTTTTCAAAAGTTTTTGTTACAATTGAAATAACTTTTATATTATTTATTATTTCTCATGTATAAATTTATTTACATTAATGTTTGTTATTTCAAATTCATTTTTTATTTAGAAATAATAAAAACCAATATATTTTCTATCATTTCAACCATAGAAAATTTTAAGAAAAATATTTGTATATCTCTGGATTCTACGTTTTCATATTCTATCGTTTCACGTTTATAAGAATCTTACAGCATATTAATATTGCCAAATTATAATAAGAATTTGCCAAATGTATAAGAATCTTATACATTTTGAGTGTAGCTTGGATTTTTCATCCTCTTCAAAAGATTATATTCTAGGAATCTACATAGATAAATACTCCATAAAATAGTTGTGGTCAAATTTACAATATTTAAAATGGGTGGAATTTAGGATGGATGATAATATAGAGGGCTATTTTATAATATTTTACATTTTGGGGGAGTTGATATAAATTTGAGAAATGGGACGTTAAGGTTAAATGGGAGTTGGATCGGATCAGGTCCGAGTCCGATTCTGGTATAAAATCGTTGACGACTCTGAAGTCTGAACCTCCAAAAAGTTTTCTTTAATTCTTCCAGGTCTCTCTCTCTGTCTAAGGCATCGTGATGAAAGGCGGGTCGTGGGCTGATCAGTGGGATACCGGCGCTGAGCCCCTCCCAGAGGAAAAGAAGAGCGGTGCAGTGACGAAGTACGGGAAAAAGGTTGGAGAAGGACTGGGGAAGACGAAATCGGTAGCTGCTAACGGCGTCAAGAAAGTTAAGGAGGGGACTTCTGTTGGGTTTCAGTGGATCAAAGATAAGTACCAGAAAACCAAACAGAAGAACTGATTCTCAGCTCTGAAATCGAACGGACGCCATTAACTATTAGGTTTTTCTCGTGATTGAATAAATAAAATTACCCATAGATTGATATCGAACACACAGTTTGGTTTATTTGTTTGTCATCTTAATCCTTCACAATTGATCAAGATTGCACTTATTCCTTGAGCTCAAATTTTGTTCTTTATAAAGTCCCTGCATATTTTGTTCTTAATAAAAGCTGAGAAAATATACCCTTCTCATTAACTAAACTTGTAAATATTACCTGCTTTCTGACTCCTTATACTCCAATGCAAAGCTTGCAGTAACATTTCTTTGTAGCTCTTGTTGATGAAGATACCTTATAAAGTGGTCAAAGTTACATTACTCATCCTATAGAATCATCGATCTCATCTGGTACATGCAACTTCTCAATGGCAGCCTGTTGAAAAACACATTTTTTTACATGTTATCGATCTTTTGCTGCATTAGTAATGAATTTCTTACCTTAATGGTAGCAACATCTGCTGCGGATGGCTTTAGATCGAGTGCGAGTCCAAAATGAAGCACGGCTTTATCAAACATATTTCGTCGTCTATAAATGCTACCCATTAATGCGTAAACGCTACTCTCACAGGGAGCACATTCTTTAAGCTCCTTAAGAACTGATAAAGCACCATCAAGATCTTCAATACTCACGAGTATATTGGCTTTTTGATATAAAGGGAGAGGGTTTTTTTTATCTGCTTCAACAGCACGTTCCATCATTTCAAGTGCTTCACCATTTCTCTATTAATGACATCAAATTAATGAGGATGACAATTCAATAGAATGAACTGAACAAACCTTCAGTGCATGAAGGGAAATCCCAAGATAAGACATTATGACTGAGGAAAGTGAATTGATTCGGAACGCCATTCGGAAATGATGCTCTGAGAATTCAAACTTTTCTTGTCTTAGGTATATCATTCCGAGCCCATACCAAGCGTTATAGTGTCTCAAGTCAATTCGTAGTGCACTTTGGTAGGATTTAATAGCATTTTCGTAATCCTCTAGAGCTGCATATCTGCAAATAAGAATCAACTTTAACATACTAGCAGTTTAAAGGAGAAAAAAGAACAAAATAGGATTTCATACTCATGACCACAAAGGGTGTGGGCATATGCAAATCTTGGATTTAATTGCACGGCTCGATGGAAATTCTTAAGAGCAGATTCATGGTCTTTCTGTAAACTATAGCAGTTTCCCATAGCACACCTGTCATGACATCTTGATTAAATTGCAAAGCAACACATAGAACAAGTTAATAGCAATATATACGAGGAGACGAAAAATATGTGGGAAGATACAAAAGAAATCAACAAAAAACAAGAAGAAACAAGTGTGGAGACTCACTGCTTCAATAACCTTACGGATGCTTTGGTATTGAAGAAATCAACTGACTTTCAATCAAAACAAGATTCCAATACATCAAGTAGTGACGAAGATACAAACATTGGCATATCACTGGATAAAGGAATGAGGAAAACTCTATAGACAAAAGGGCCCGTCCCTTTTGAGGCCATAGAAAACGCAGTTGTATAAATATCATACAATCATGTGTTTTTTTCGGTTTTTTGTACCTTAAGACTGCCTCATTCATAAGCTAACATATACACGAAGAACATTACAGTTCAAAAAAAGAAAATAGCAACATATACACCAAAATTACGGTAAGTGTTTTCAATTGCATGCACTGAGGACAACATAAACTCATATTGCAAACCATTTGACACCATAAGATTAGAGTGAAGCAAGAGATGATATATTGAGGAGAAAATTGGTATTTAACATTCAAAAATTAGTCAGAATATTTAAGAAAGCTGTCTTAACATACCATGTCTGAGGGGCTAATCGATCGGTAGATATCAACTCCTGAGCCAAGTAACTCAACTTCATATCTTCCTTCAAATGCTAAATGGCCAAAGGATAGAAGTCAAGACATAATGAAGGGGAATTCGTTAAGAACAAAACGACATTTATTACAAAAAGATGAAAAGGAGAAAAAACTCACATACAGCACAGTTGAATATATGTCCATACCCTCCATTGTGTACGGATATGCAATGCGAGCGAGGTTGAATATACGATCTGCTTCATGATAATCAACCATCTCAAAAAATAACTTCCCAACCTGTCTTACAGAGACATGTAAATGATGCCTGATGTGTTATACACCAACGTCTAAAATAAACACCTATACATTTGTGCAAGTACCAAAAATATGCTCAAATATAAAACAGAGAACAAAGTTCTCATTAAATATAATGAAATCAATAAAATAAGTAAGAGCATGGAGTCCAAAGCTAAGACTAGTAAGACACAAACACATTTCAATAGCATCTTGTTATCAGAATATTAGATTTATAAAAAGAATTACAATTACTGTTAAAAAATAAACATACAACTGTGTGTTGGCTACAAGATAAGAAAAAAAGAAAACCTTGCAAAATTTAAGTATTCTCCATAATTTTCACAACATGTGTAATACCATGTACTCTACTTTATCAATGAAGCACGTGGTTGAATTAGAAAATGTGAAACAGAAGGACATGAAAAACATAATTGTTAAGTTTTCTGAAAAATATAAAATACTTTAAAAAATATGGTTATTAAATCAAAAACCTGTAAGAAGAGAGAAAAAACACATTGCCTAAGTAGATCCACCGGGTATTAAACGAGCTTTGCTTATGTATCGAATATATTTACAATAAAAAGTAGTGATGGAAAAAAACTGAGAAGATGCTCTACCTGAGAAAGAACCCATCCAGTATTATA